>PVJI01012336.1:0-53148 GCA_004026765.1 Micronycteris hirsuta | reverse complement strand
GGGGAAGGAAGGACTGTGGGTGTTTGTGGGTATTCTAGAGAACTTTAGTATTTTAAAGGAGACCTTAAGTCATTATCCCAGGCCGGTATAACATGTAAATAAATAATTCTTTTCCTTTTCACAAGTCTCTGGCATTGAGAGATATCTTTCCATTGGCGGTGAGCATAACGGACCTAGAGCAGGGCTGGGGTATCGCTGGATGTCCTCGGCGCCCTTTGCTCTGTAACATTACTTTACTGTCCTTTCAGATATGTAACATTCAATTAAATAAAATATATGCATTCAAAGTATGTGATTGTCTAACTACTAACCTGGACACCTGAAACTAGTACATAATAATATTAAATGTAAACTGTAATTGAAAAATGAAATTTAAATTAAAAAGAGTAAATAAATAAATAAATGTACTGATTTCTTACTAAGCCAAAACTCCTAGGAAAAAAATTGAGGGTATGTGATAAGAGAGAAGGAAGGACAGACTACTATCACAGAAAATGTGAATGTCAACAGTTAAGTGGTTAACAGTGTCAAATCCCGCAGAAAGGTCAAACAGGACTGAGACTGAGAACAGGCCACGAGATACGGAAAGGTCCTGTGAGGGCAGTTTCAGCCGTGGGGCAGGAGAGCCTGGACTGCCCAGACCTGGGAGAGAATGGAAGGTGAGCAAGTCGAACAGCAAGCATGGTCTGCCTCCACTGACGGGGCGGGGTGATAGCAAGGAGGGCAAGAATTATCCTAGAATAGAGAAGACTTAAGCATTTTCGTAGGTTGAGGGGAAAGAGCCAGTGGAAAGGAGTGACTGATATGAGAAAAAGAGAGAATGAATTACTAATCCTGCAGTTTTAGAAAAGATAATTGAAGTTATGGCCTATAAAGTGTGTTTAGAGTAGAAGATTATTTTGCAAGGAGTAGTTTAGAATAAGCATACATACATTACAATTTTCTTTAGATTGTTGTGGATTAAATGCTCCAAGATGACCTCATTCATAATCATAGCAAATGAAAAGTTTCTAGAATTCTGTTCCAAATCTTTTACTTACCACTATGTAATATGCCTTGGCCCACTAAGATCTAGCTATGCGTTGACTTATCACAAATAAGATTTATTCTATCCAATCTGTTTATAAAAGTATCAAATATCTCAAATACTCCAACCATGAAAAACTATCTCTGCACCTGAAGCAGATGGCCCAAGCCGTACGGCCCAACCAACGGGAAATGAGGCGCACGACCCCGTAGAAACGTGCTTTTCTCAGCTGAGCGTGTGTTTCAGTGCAATGCCAAGCCCCTACTTGGGGGCTCTTTAAAAACAAGGCCAACTGTGGAGCCAATCACAACTGGTTTCAAATTTGGGGTCAGTAACTTAATGTCTTTAAGCTTCGGTTTCTGCCTTACAGGCCTACTCTGAAGAGGGAAGGAAATAATATGTAAAATGCCTGCAAATGGCAAGTGTGCAATTACTTTGTTTTCATTCTGTCCTTTAAATATGGTACAAATATATGCAAAATACTTTTTCTGAAAAAAATTACAAGGCATTGTTTATAGCAATTATCTTTGGGGGAGAACTAGGAGGGGGAGGTCATTGCTTTTCATTTTGTATTTTTCTGAATTGATTGAATTTTCTGAACATACACATATACTGTCTTACCTGAATTTTTCTCTCAATGTCAATGTGAGTTATCTAGGCAGTACATTAAAAATCATTTTATACTTTATCTATATTATCAGAAATAAACGACAACCTCAAATCATGAAAAATAAACAAATGTACTTGAAGAATTAAATATCTGTGGATATTACTAGTTTGGCAAAAAAAAAAACAAAAAAAACAAATCCTATGAAAGTGGGACAGGAGGCCAGTTTTAGGTAAAGTCATTAATTTTCTAAGTAATATGTCTTTATATCTATATGTTTTCTGAAGTAAACAGGAGGCTAAAAGTGGCTATAACATCAAAAGGGTCTGAATACATTAAGGATTTATTTTGTATTATTACTTTTTTTAATAGAGAAATAGTAATTTATTAATTTTTAAAAGATTTTATTCATTTACTTTTAGAGAGGGAGAAGGAAAGAAGAAAGCGAGGGACAGAAACAGCAATGTGTGAGAGACACATTGATCTAGATCCAGTGGCTGCTTCTCGCAGGCCCTGAATCGGGGGCTTGGCCCCCAACCCAGGCATGTGCCCTGACTAGGAACTGAACTGGCGACCTTTCGGTTCTCAGGCTGGCGCCCAATCCACTGAGCCACACCAGCCAGGGCTGGACACACCAAGGACTTAACTGGTAGCTCTCAGAGAGAAGGGAGTTAAGAGAAAATACAGGTACTGGTGTGACTGTCCAGTGAGTCTGGCTGGGATGGAGGGGAGGAGCTTCACAGAAGCCCTGGCCAGCAAGCCTTGTCCAAGACTTTTGTGATTTATGAACCAAACTTTAACCCATTTTTAAAAATAGATCTGAAAACATTCACTATATTTGCAAAGCTATATATTTAAACATTACAAGCACCAATAAAGAGTTTACTTACGTCATTCCAAGAACTCTAGTATAAAAATCCAAAGACTTCTTAGGATCCTTAATTCGCAGCATGGTCTGCTGCAACAGAAAATCCTAAGGAAGAACAGTATATATTAAACACCTTTACCATTTGTTACCAAAATTAATTGTGTTTACTGTAACAAGATGTAAACAGCCTATCACTGTAACATAATGTCTAAGAAGAAAACAACTTTGTCTCTTCTGCCTACCACGGAAATCACCTGAAAATGGTTTCCACACCTACACCTACAATTTAGGCTTTCTGCCCAAAAGTATATTCTGGTCACAGGGTGGGGCAGGTCCAAAATGCCAGGACATTTACACTCCAGGAATGACCCTCAGCCAATAATGGATAAAAAAACCTGGCTTCCTTGCCCCTTAGTGGGGCAATTCTGAGGCATGTTCTACCCAGTTTCTCAGAGGCTTCCCAGCAAGACTGAAGCCCAAAATGCCCTTACTTTCACACGCTTTTTATTGCCTCTCTTCCCCATTCCGTGGAGATTTCTTTCACTAGCTCCCAAATAAACTACTGAGAACCAAATCCTTATCTCCAGTTGGCTTTCAGGTTACCCAAACTAAGGCAGTGACATTAGAAATAAAGAGTCCAATCTCTTACAATTTGTTGAATGGAGGCATAAACACCCTCACAGAACTATGTATTGATAATCGTAGCAAGGAGTTACAAGATCCTAAATCCTAAATAACTAAAAGAGTAAAAAGTTACTGTCTCTAACACCACTGTGAAACTGTCCAATTTAAAAATTAGGAAACAAAAGGCTTGATTTGACTGACAAAAGGGTAGAGAGTGTAACTCATGGAGTTAAAATGATTAGCTTTAATAATCTTAACTTCATTAGGCACATTACCACAAGGTATCACTACCTATAGGTATTAATATCCCCATTTACTAGACGAGAATCATCCTCAGCGTGCTTAAATTAATTGTCCCAAACTCCTAAGCTCGGGTCTTCTTCTAACACAAGTATCTTCCAGACCATGAGTGTGTTAATTAGTTCGTGCTTCCTAACAAATTTTTACTATTGTTACACCCAAGGACTTGACAAGACAGGCCTGAAAATTCTGAGCTCTCCCTCTGTAGCCACACCGACATCTCTCCTCTACGACTCACACCATATTAAAATACAAACATAGTTGATTCATTCAGCGTCATTAGGAAATTATACTTTTTCTTTTTGCTAAAGTTCTAAGTAACTACAATGTACTTTTATTTCAAGCATTAAAGGTCTCATTTAAAACAAAAACACAACTAAATGGATGTAGTAACTTAATTCTTCATTCACTGCTTATAATCACATACAAGGCAGTTGGTTCTGAAGTTACAAGTCTAGAATATTTGGATTGCTTTTCTCAGTCAGGTGCTACACTCCTTAAAGTCTCAGTTTCAGCAGAGCTGAAAAAGAGAAAAGCAGCTCTGGATATCCAGGCACTAGTCTGGCACTCACAATTAGGTCTTGATTTCTCCTGCTGAACGTAAGTGCAAACACAAGTTGCTTGCAACTGCAATGAAGTGAGACCAAAATAGCAGCAGAACCAATTCCACTTCATACTCTTATTCCAGCAGCGATTAAAAAAAGGCTCTGTGAACACTACAAAAATAGCAAGTATCCTTCTCTCCCGGCTAGTATGGGTGACTGCCGTTTCTCTTATCAGTTACAATGTCAGTTTGAGGAGGCCAGCTCCAGGCCAAAATACAAGCCCAACAACAAGCAATTACGAAGGCTGTGCCTGGCAGGCCTCATGGAGGACAGTTGCCTGCCTCACCCAGATGTGGTGCACAGCCAACGCACCGTGGGCTCTGAAGGGACTTACAGCCAAGGACTAAATTCTAAAGATGTTCCTAGCTATTCTGTCAAACACTAATCGCTGCTGTGAAGAACTCTGCAGATGGAATTCAGGTTACCCATCAACTGACCTTAAAATAGGAAGATTATCCTGAATTATCCAGGTAAGTTCCATGTAATCCTATGAGATGTTAAAAGCAGAAGAGGAACGCAGAAGAGACTGCAAGAAGGCAAAGAAGGTAGAAGTAGAGAGGTGCAGTGAAGAGGAAGTCAGATGTCAAGGGTGGGAAGGATTCAATGTGCCATTGCTGTCTAGATGTGGGGGCACGTGTGGAAGGAGTTAAGGATGACGCCCAGCTGACAGCCAGCCAAGAAACCGGGACCTCAGTCCTACACTGAGAGGAGGTGAATTCAGCCGGTAACCTGAAAGAATCTGGAAGGCCTTTCCCCAGGAGCCTCCAGTAAGGAAGGCAGCCCTGTGGATACTTTGATTCTAGCCCAGTGAGACCACATGGGACCTCTAACTTGCAGAACTGAGACAGTCAATCTATGTTGTTTCAAGCCATTTACCAGCAAAAGCAAATGAACATCTCAATGTTAAGTCCGTAACTTGAGGTTTCGATTTATTACACCATTGTTCTCAAATGATTATAACTATTTGAAATGTTATGGCTACTGCATATAGAAAGCCTCAGCTATCTATTTATCTACCTTAAAAAATGTACAGAATTTAATCTTATTTTGATGATTCTAGGATGTTGCTATAAACATCAATCACTGTCTTACAATGTAATACAGGAGCAACCACTGGCACCATTAGTACTGCTTGTCCCTATCTTGAGAAGGTCCTCAACTCCGGTTTTTATTTTACTTTCTAAGTGAGTTTTTAGTCCCCTCCCTCACCATTAAGCAATTAGTTGTCAATTCTGTCAGCAAAACTCTTTCTTGGGCACACAGAGCCTCCAACTAATTTCCCTAAATTCTCTGTACACTTGTCACCCCCCAACCACCACCAATGCCCTGATTCCAGCTACTGTACCCCCCACCTGGACTAGCTGGTATTCCCGTCTTTCACCTTGCCCCTGCATCTATTCTCAAAGGGTCCCTTTCCCACCACCTTCCAGCCACAGGCCTTTGAGCTGCTAGTTCCTCTGCTGAAATGCTCTTCCCCCAGAGCCACCTCTAATCTTTTTAACCCCTTGCTCAAATGTCCTCCTCTCAATGAGGACTTACTTGACCACTTTAGTTAAAACAGTAACTCACTACAATCTTCTTACCCTAGCCCATTTTCCCCCCATATTTATTTTTTATTATTTTTCTTTCCACATTAGAATGTAAGTGTCATAAGGGTAGGGATGTTTGTTTGTTGACTGATATATCCCACACCGAACCTGGCACACAGTAACTACCATAAATATTTGTTGAGTGAGTAAATAAACTTTCACTAGACTTTTCTTTCCAATCAAGCTGTATTGAACATTACTGGTCTCTTCTTTAGTTTAAAAAACAAAGTCTAAAACCTAAAAACTACCTTTTAGAATCTGTTCTGTAATGACCCAGTTTACCAGTCTACCACTAACACATTGGTCACATTCATATTTTCTCTCTTCAACATCTTTGTAGTGCCAACATCAGTACCGCTAGACTGCAGAGAACTCTATGACTGCTTCCATTCATTCCATGGAGGCTACACTCAAATCCATGCACCCTACACACAGGTTTTTTTTCCTAAAGATGCTGTGCCAAGTACTATAAAATAAGTTCAACAACCCTGCCTATCCTATCCCTATCCTGATAGCTTTCTGGAAAGCCATTTGGATCTTAAGAGTCTTTTAAAGTTCATATTCTTCACCAAGATGTCCCCCTACTAAAAATATCTAAGGAAATTAGAAAACTCTAACAAAGATTTATGTACAAAGACATTCATCACAATACATACATAGTAACTATGTGCCAGACGCTGTTCCGAGCGACTTACAGAAATTAACTCACACAGTCTTCACAAGAGCTGTGTGAGATGCGCATTACTACCATCCTCACTGTGCGGCTGAAAGAGCGAGTGGCATAGAGAAGATTCCAGCCCAAGCAGTTTGGTTACAAATTGCTTCCAACCACCTTGGCTAAACTGTCTCTAACAACAAAGGAGTAGTTAGATAAATGGTGATATGGGTGTAATTCTGTAACTTTCGGTACTGCTGGTAAACACTCAAATGATCTTGAGAAAAAGTTCTTTAAAATGACTTTATTGCCATGGTTATAAAATATTGTTTAAAGTAAATATATCTTGTGTTTTAAAAGACTTATGTTCATGTTTTATTTCATCAGACAATCCTTTTTTGTCTGTTTTATTTTTACTTTGTTAATTTTAATTTTTTCAATTATAGTTGACATTCAATATTATATTAATCTTGGGTATACAGCATAGTGGTTAGATAATTATATAACTTAAGAAGTGGTCCTCCTGAAAAGTTCTGTACCCACCTGGCACCACACATACTTATTACAACGCTATCAACTAGATTCCCTTGGCTTCCTCAGATAATTTTTAACTTTGTCTTTCCCCTATCATGTTCTAAATTGGGAAAATAAAAGTAAGATGTCTGATGCCTAAATTATCTTTAGGTTCTGGGATAACTACTAGGTAACAGAGATTTGTTCCTTTGCTTTATAAAGAAAAGAATAATAAAATAATCCAGTTTGGGGGGGTATTCTCCAAACTTAACTTAAAAACAAAGTGTGTAAAAACTATAAAGGTACAATCAAGAATGTTTCTAAAATACATGGAAGCATATTCCGTGTTCATGGACAGGAAGCATTAACATGATTAAAATGTCCATACTACCCAAAACAATCTACAGATTCAATGCATTTGCCATCACAATTCCAATGTCGTATTTCACAGAACTAGAATAAATATTTCAAAAATGTATATGTATCACAAAAGGCGATCCTGAGAAAGAAAAAGAAAGTTGGAGGAATCATACTACCTGAAATCAAACTACTGTAATCAAACTACTACCTGAAATCATACTACCTGAAATCAAACTACTGTAAGTCCATAGTAATCAAAACAGCACGGTACTGCCCTGGCTGGTGTAGCTCAGTGGATTGACCGCGGGCTGGGAACCAAAGGGCCCTGGTTCGATTCCCAGTCAGGGCACATGCCTGGGCTGCAGGCCAGGTCCCCAGTGAGGGCCATGTGAGAGGCAACCATACATTGCTGTTTCTTTCCCTCTCTGTCTCCCTCCCTTCCCCTCTCTCTAAAAATAAATAAAATCTTAAAAAAAAAAAACAGCACGGTACTGACATAAAAACAGACACATAGATCAATGGAACAGAATAGAGAGTCCAAAAATAAATCTACACCTTTACAGTCAATTAATATTTGACAGAGGAAGCAAGCACATACAATGGGCTAAAGATACTTTATCAATAAATGGTATTGGGGAAATTGGACAGATACATACAGAAAAATGAAACTAGACCACCTTCTTATACCGCACACAATAGATTAAAAATGGATTAAAGAGGTAGATATGCTTTGCTCCCTTGCACAACCAAAAGAAGGATGACAACAAATTTAAAAACAAAAAACAACCAGAACTGCCAGAAAGTCAAAATGTATGGAAGTCAAACAACCAAGGAGATAAAGAAGAAACAATCATCCAGACTGGTAGGAGGGGTGGAGACAGGCAGCCGGGGCAGAGAAGACATATGGCAAGGCAGTGACTGGCAGACCGGGTGGTCCCACATTCCCATGCCGATAAGCCAGGAGGAACAACTGGGAGCAAGGCACACAGCACAGCCTCGGGAAACTAAAGCCTCAAAACACCTGGCTGTAAAAACCTCTGGGGGTTGAGGAAATGGGAGAAACTCCCAGTCTCACAGGGATTGGAGGGACCCATGGGGTGCTAGAACATACACAAACCCACCCACCCAGGAATCACCACCAGAAAGGCCCAATTCGATTGTGGGTAGCAGGGGAAGTGACTGAAAGCCAGGCGAGAGCCAAGCAAGCAGCATTGTTCCCTCTCTGACCCCGCCCCACATACAACACCACAATGCAGCCCTGGTGAATACCTAAGGCTCCGCCCCTTACAACGTACAAGTGCACAAAACAAGGACATATGGCCCAAATAAAGAACAGGGAAAAAAAATCCAGAAAAAAGAAATAAGTGACAAAGAGATAGCCAACCTCTAAGATGCACAGTTCAAAACACTGGTAATCAGGATGCTCACAGAAATAATTGAGGATGGGCACAAAACAGAGGAAGAAGTGAAGGCCATGAAAAGTGAAATAAATAAAACTATTCAGGGAACCAAGAGTGAAGAGAAGGAAACCGGGACTCAAATCAACAATTTGGAGCAAAAGGAAGAAATAAACATTCAACCAGAACAGAATGAAGAAACAAGAATTCCGAAAAAGGAGGAGAGGCTTAGGAACCTCCAGACAACTTTAAACTTTCCAACATCCAAATCATAGAGATGCCAGAAGGAGAAGAGAAAGAGCAACAAATTGAAAACTTATGTGAAAAAATAATGAAGGAAAACTTCCCCAATCTGGCAAAGGAAATAGACTTCCAGGAAGTCCAGGAAGCTCAGAGGGTCTAATTTCTTTGGGACTCAAGGAGGAACACACCAAGACACATCATAATTAAATTACTCAAGATTAAAGATAAGGAGAGAATCTTAAAAGCAGCAAGAGAAAAGGGGACAGTTACCTACAAAGGAGTTCCCATAAAACTATCAGCTCATTTCTCAAAAGAAATCTTGTATGCAAGAAGGGGCTGGAAAGAAGTATTCAAAGTCATGAAAGGCAAAAACCTACATCCAAGATTACTCTATTCAGTAAAGCTATCTTTAAAATGGAAAGGCAGATCAAATGCTTCCCAGATTAAGGTCAAGTTCAAGTTCATCATTACCAAGCCCTTATTATATGAAACGTTAAAGGGACTTATCTAAGAAAAGATCAAAACTATGAACAGTAACATGAAAATAAACTCACAGATATCGACAACTGAAAACAAAAATAAAAACAAATTAAGAAACAACTAGAACAGGAACAGATTCACAGAAATGGAGATCACATGGAGGGTTATTAACAGGGAGAGGGAAAGAAGAAGATGGGGGGAAAGGTACAGGGAATAAGAAGCATAATTGGTAGGTACAAAATAGACAGGGAGGTTAAAAATAGTATAGGAAATGGAGAAGCCAAAGAACTTATATATACGACCCATGGACATGAACTAAGGGGGAGGAATGCTGGTGGATGGGGTTGGGGTGGGAGTACAGGGCAGAGGAAAATAAAGGGGAGGGGAAAAAATGGGACAACCATAATAGCATGATCAATAAAATATACTTTAAAAAATGCACTAAAGACTTAAATATTAGACCTGAAGCCATAAAAACCCTAAAAGAAAACATAGGCAGTAAAATCTCAGATATTGCTCACAGCAATACGGTATCTGATGTGTCTCCCCAGGCAAGGGAAACCGAAGAAAAAGACAAACAAATGGAACCACATCAAACTAAAAAGTTTTTGCACAGCAAATGAGACCAACAAAATAAAAAGACAACCACAGAATGGGAGAACATATTCACTGATTCATCTGATAAGGGGTTAATATCCACAATCTATAAAGAATTTACAAAACTCAACACCAAAAAAACAAACAATCCAATTAAAAAATGGGCAAAGGACCTGAATAGACATTTCTCCAATGAGGACATACAGATGGCCAATAGACATATGAAAAGATGCGCAACATCACTAATCATCAGAGAGATGCAAATTAAAACCACAACGAGATACCATCTCACACCTGTCAGAATGGCCATCATCAATAAATCAAACAAGTATTGTTGAGGATGTGGAGAAAGGGGAACCCTTTTGCACCGTTGGCGGGAATGCAGACTGGTGCAGCCACTGTGGAAAGCAGCATGGAGATACCTCAAAAAATTAAAAATGGATCTGCCTTTTGACTCAGCAATCCCACTCCTGGGAATATACCTGAAGAAACCCCAAAACACTAATTGGAAAGAACATAAGCACCCCCATGTTCATTGCAGAGTCATTTACACTCGCCAAGATATGGAAGCAGTCCAAGTGTCCATCAGTGGATGAGTGGATGAAACAACTATGGGAGATTTACACAATGGAATACAACTACTCGGCTATATTAAAGAAAATTTTACCCTTTGCAACAGTTGGGATGGACTTGGAGAACATTATGCTAAGTGAAATAAGCCAGGCAGAGAAAGACACAAATACCATATAATTTCACTTACAGTGGAATCTAATGAACAAACGGAACAAGCAAAATAGAGACAGACTCAGAGAAAGCAGAACGACAGCTATGGATGGGGGAGGTTAGCGGGTGGAGGGATTGAGGAAAAAGGACTCATGGACATGGACAACAGTATGGTGATTGCAGGGGGTTGGGGACTATAAAAGGGTTAAATGGTAATGGAAAAACTACAGTAAAAAGTTTTTGTTTTTTAAAAAAATGTTTCCAGTGCATATCCTATGTGCCTACAATATAATCCTGACAAAATGATAAAGGCAGGTCAGGGACATGAACCAAAGAAAGGGTCAAGGGTCCTTTGAGCACATCTAAATGGAGTTTTCTTTTTCTTTTTTGGCATAAGATGTGAGACTTAACTTAAAGCTTCATTTGTATCTATGCATGTTCAACACTCCAGCAACATTTGTTGAAAAGATAGCGATTACTGTAGTTATACAGTAAGTCTTAAAAAACAGGTAAACTAATTCCTGCCACTTTATTCTTTTCAAAGTTACTCTAGTTTCTTTACTGTCCATACAAATTTTAGAGTACGATTGCTTATATCTATAAAAAGGTTTGATAGGGATTCTGTTAAACATACACATATCATTTTGTGGAGAATTGACATCTTTACTATGCTGAGATATCCAATCATGAATACAGTATGTCTCTCCATTTATTTCGATCTTTTCGATTTCTTTTATCAGCACTGGGTAATTTTTTTTAAATTTTATTTATTTATTTTTAGAGAGAGGGGAAGGGAAGGAGAAAGAGAGGGAGAGAAACATCACTGTGTGGTTGCCTCTCACGCGCCCCCAACTGGGCACCTGACCTGCAACCCTGCATGTGCCCTGACTGGGAATCTAACCTGCAACCCTTTGGTTCACAGGTCCGTGCTCAACCCACTGAACCACACCAGCCAGGGCTTATCAGCACTGGGTAATTTTCAGGATACAAGCCCTAGACATGTTTTTTAGACATATACCTAAGTATTTAATTTTATGTAGCAACTGTAAATGGTACAAAAAGATTTTATTTATCTTTAGAGAGAGGAGAAGGGAGGGAGAAAGAGAGGGAGAAAGCAATGTATGGTTGCCTCTCACATGGCCCTCACTGGGGACCTGGCCCGCAACCCAGGCATGTGGCCCGACTAGGAATCGAACCGGGACCCTTTGGTTCCCGGCCCGCACTCAATCCACTGAGCTACACCAGCCATGCCTGGTACTGTATTTTTAATCTTGGTGCTCATATCCTTTGCTAGTATATAGAAATACAATTGATTTTTGTATGTTTATTTTGTATCCTATAACCCTACTGAACTTGGTTCTAGAAGTTGTTGTTTTTTTAAATAATTACTTTACTGTTTTTCAATTACAGTTGTCTGCATCCTCTCCCCTCCCCTCCCCGACCCCTGCAACCTCACCTCCCTTCCCTGCCTCCCTCCTCCCCCTTGGTTCTGTCCATGTGTCCTCCATAGTGGTTCCTGAAAACCCTTCTCCCCATTGTCCCCTCCCCCCTCCCCTCTGGCTAATGTTAGATTGTTCTTAATCTCAATGTCTCTGGTTATGTTTTGCTTGCTTTTTTCTTTTGTTGATTATGTTTTTTGTAGGATGCCTTAGGATTTCCTATATAGACAATTGTCACTGCAGCTAGTGACTGTTTTATTTCCCCCTTCCAATCTGTGTACTGTTACACCCTTTTCCAGCCTTCCTGTGCGAGGCAGGACCTCCAGCACTATGCTAAGTAAGAGTGGTGAGAGCAGACGTCCTGGCCTTGATCCCCAAAATTAAGAAGCATCACAATTATGAATAATGTTAGCTGGAAGATTCTTATAGATGCTCTTTATCAAGTTGAAATTCTCCATTCCTATTCTTTTCTAAAAAAATTAATCATGGCCCTGGCTGGTGTAGCTCAGTGGATTGAGCACGGGCTGGGAACCACAGGGTCCCGGTTCGATTTCCAGTCAGGGCACAGGCCTGGGTTGCAGGCCAGGTCCCCAGTGAGGGCCATGTGAGGAGCAACCATACATTGCTGTTTCTCTCCCTCTCTTTCTTCTTCCCTTCCCCTCTGTCTAATAATAAAATAAAATCTTTAAAAAAAAATTAATCATGAATGGTACTGAATTATAGCAAATGCCTTTTCTACATCAATTGATATGATCACGTTTTCTTTCTTTAGCCTCCTAATGTTTGAGTATAGAACTAGGCTCACACAACTGGAATAAACTTCACTTAGTCATTGTGCGTAATTCTTTTTCTATATTGCTGAATTCTATGTGCTAATATTTTGTCAAAGATTTTTATGTCTATGTTTGTGAGGGACATAAAAGTCTGTAGTTTTGGTCTGTAGTTTTCTCTTTTTGTACTGCCTTCATGTGGTTTTAGTGTCTTGGTGATACCAGCTTTGTAAAATGAATTGGGAAGGCTCCCTTCCCTTCACTTCTCTTGAAGGGACTGTGTGTAACTGATGTCAGTTTCTCTTTAACGTTTGGAAGAATTCTTCAATGAAATCATCTGGGCCTGGAGACATGTTTTTTTGGAAGATCATTAATTAAGAATTTGGTTTACTTATGTTATAGAGCTATTCAAGTTATTTCATACTGGGTAAGTTATGAGTTTTGTGTTTTTCAATGAATTCTTCCACTTTATGTAAGTTGTCTAATTAATGTACATAGTTGTTTTTAGCATTTCCTTATCACAGTAATTTTCAACCTTTTTCATCTCATGGCACACAAACTAATTACCAAAATTCCGTGGCACACCAAAAAAGATATATTCTGGCAATCTGACAAAGAAACAGGTGTAATTTTGACTTACTCACACTGGACAGCTATTGTTGTGTTGGCTGTTGTCATTTTTTTACTTACTATCTAAGGGAAAAGAGGTCAGTGCCCCTGACTAGTCAGATGTTGAGTGTTTTCAAAATTCTTGTGGCATACCAGTTGAAAATCGCTACCTCACTATCTCCTGATGTCTGCAGAGTCCTTAGTGGTAGTCCCTATTTCATTCCTGATGTCGGTAATGTGTGTCTTCCTGTTTTGGTAGCCTTGCTATCGTCTGTAAATTCTATTGGTTTTTTCTAAGAATCATCTATGTTTAATTGATTTTCTCTATTTTCTGTTTTTAATTTCATTGATTTCTACTCTTTATTATTTCCTTCCTTCTGCTTTTTTTGGGTTATTTTGCTCATCTTTTTCTAGGTTTTTGAGGAGAACACTTAAATTACTGATTTGAGAGGTTTCCTCTTTCCTAATGAATGTAGTGTTATAAATTTCCCCCTTAGCACTGTCAGCTGAGATTTCTTTCATTTTCATTCAATGTATTTTTAAAATTTTTCCTTTGAGAATTCTCTTAACCCATGGATTATTTAGAAATGTATTCTTTACTTTCCAAGTATTTCAAGATTTTCCTGTTATGTTTCTGCTACTAATTTCTAGCTTGACTCTACTATAGTCGAAAAACACACCCTGTATGATTTCAATTATTTTAAATTTGCTGAAGTTGGTTTTAGGGCTCATGACATGGTCTATCTTGTAATATTCTCTGGGGGCACCTGAGGGGAAAAAGTGTATGTATTCTGTTAATATTGGGAGGAGTGTTCTATACATGTTGATTAGGTCTTGTTTGCTGATTGGATCTTATTTGTTGAAGTTGTTGTTGAATTTATCTACTTGCTAATTTTCTGTCTAGTTCTATTACTTGTTGAAAGAGGAATAATGAA
Organism: Micronycteris hirsuta; assembly: GCA_004026765.1. Classification (NCBI taxonomy): domain Eukaryota; kingdom Metazoa; phylum Chordata; class Mammalia; order Chiroptera; family Phyllostomidae; genus Micronycteris; species Micronycteris hirsuta. The sequence continues at coordinate 38,807 of PVJI01012336.1, read as the reverse complement.
GTCTCTAATATAATTGTGGATCTATTTCTCCTTTCCATTTATGTACCAGTTCTTGCTTCACACATTTCGCAGTTCTGCTGTTTGGTGCACACACATTTAGGATTGTTATGTTTTCTAGGTCAATTGACCCTTTTATCATTCTATAATGTACTTCTCTAAGTTCATTTTCTTTGCTCTGGAGTCTACTTTATTTGATATCAATATAGGCACTTCTGCTTTCTTTTGATTAATGTTTGCATAATATATATTTTTCTGTCCTTTAACTTTCCTCTATCATTATATTTGAAGTGAGTTTCATATAGGTAGCCTATAGTTGGGACATTTAAAATTTTTCTTTCTGTTTAATTGAGATATAATTGACATATAGTACCCTGTAAGTTTAAGGTGTACAGCATAATGACTAGACTTTACGCTACAAAACGTCACCACGATATATCCCACAACCTCATATATGGATAAGCTGGGGCATGTTTTTAATTCTGCTCTACCAATTTGCCTTAATTGCTTTATTTACACCTAATGTAATTATTGAAACCTTAGGGGTTAAGTTAGCCACTTTATTTATTTTGTTTCTCTTTGTTCTTTCTTTCCTTTTGTCCTTCTGTGGATTACTAAATTTTTTTTTTTAATTCCACTTTGATTACTCTAGAGTGTTTACTTTTTTACTTTATTTTTATTTTTTGATTCCAGAGAGAGAGAGAAAGGGAGAGAAAGAGTGAGAAAAATCAACGTGAAAGAAACACTGGTTGTTTGCCTCCCACACACACCCTGACCAGGATGAACCCACAACCCAGGCATGTCCTGGGACCGGAACCGAACCTGCTACCCTTAGATTTATAAGATGACATTCCTACCAACTGAGCCACACCAGCCAGGGCTACAGTGTTTTTACATGTTTTTCTTTGTACAGCTTCTTTAGTGGTTGCTCTAGGTGTTCTGTTACATATAGGAGTGGGCAAAAGTAGATTTACAGTTGTGAGGCCATTCTTGTCTTATATATTTATTATTGTACTATTTACTATTATTAATCTACTTTTGCCCACCCCTGTATAAGTAACTTATGACAGTCACTTTCTGTCATCATTTATCAGTTTGAGTGAAGTACAGAAACCTTACCTCTCTTTCCATCCCTTTACTCTCTCCCATTTATAATTGTCTTAAAATGCTTCCACAGCTGGGTTGTGGTGGAATTTCAGGTTTCCAGTGTTTCTCCGCTGATACAGCATGGCGTGGGTGGGGGAGGGAACCTGTAACTTCCCGGTGAGATGAAAGTTCTGGCTCCCTACTCAGCCTCCTCTGATACTAGCCTAGCAGGGGGAGGCGGGGCACCTCAGCACAGCCTGCTGGGCGTTAGACCAGGCTCCCCACTCAGCCTTTGCTGGCATAAGTGGGACTGCAGCCACCGCTCTTTCTGTGGTGCCGGGTTGTAGCAGAGCTGTTACTGTCTAGACGTTTCTGTCTTACCAGGAAACACTGCCTATTTCCTGGTCCTGTGGCTACAGGGAGGCTTTCACCGGGCTTTTTGTGTGTGTGCACCCATTGGCATTTCCAGGCTAGCTTCTTTACCTCCAAGTCCGGGCTATATGAGAAAAAAGAAAACTGAGGAAACTCACTACCATGTTGTTTTTAGGGTCTGGAGTCTCTGGCCAGTCTGCCTTCTTCTCTTCCCCTTTCAGAGTCTTCCTCTGTTGGTTATACATATAATGCCCAGAGTTTTAGCGGTGCTTATCATGAGGCATCGGGAAATGTATGTGTACTCCATTCCCAGAAGTCTCCAAATTAATTTTATACAACTGCCCCCAACAATGGGACATGTTTGGTCACTACATGTTTTCAGGATTTAGCAAAACTTGTCAAGAAGCCAGAACAATGGCAAAAAAGCTGCTTGACTTTGGGTTCTCTACCTCTCAGATTCTCTTTCTAGTGAAGAAGACACTCCTTTCTCTAGAACTGTTACCAGGGAGCTTTGTAAGAGAGTACATCTTATTTAAAATCAAAATCTCCAGTGTCTCTATCCCCTTCAGTCTTCAGAAAAGAGAAATTTCAAAAAAAAAAAAAATTAGCACTAGCCAAATTTTCAGAAAATTTTCAATTTCTTTGGCCTAACATGTTGTTTTGACCTTAATAACGGTGATGCCAACTCCTTTTGGAGCCTATCGACAATTTCTCCCAACCCATTTTCAAAGGTGTTACATCACCCCCAGCAGGAAATCTTATGACTCAACTACACATTCGGACTTACAAGACAACCCGAGGCAGAAAGGGTGTACCAGTCAGGAAAACTGCCTGCCAGAGCAGGGTTGGGTGTTCCTCGTCAGCAGGAATCCTAAAGGGGTGGGATGGCTTAGGCGTGGGGAGAAGGTCCGCACTGGTTGGGTGTGCGGACCGCCCGGTGCACAGCCCTGCATCCCAGAGGAGCCAACATTTCCAGCAGCAGCTCCACAGGCATCGCTCCCAGACTCTCCACAAAAGACAGTTGTAAGAGTCACTGAATTCAGGGAAGCCCAAAGCTGTGCCTTCCCATTTGGTATTTCAGAAGTCTTCCTCTCCAGATGCAATTTACCAATTGAGTTGTTTTTACCATAAACAATACTCCCAAGGAACAAACACCATTTTTAAGTGTTTCCTGGGAAACAAGTTAACCAAAGGTTAGATTCTTATCAAAGGGGAAAGGGCTTAACTCTTTACCCCTAATGCCATATCTCCTACGAACAAAAAGTGATAAAGTTGTGTTTTTTCCTGACTTTTTAAAATCACAATTCCCTTCAGTGGAAGATCCTCTCGGAAATATCCGAGGGGAACAAATTGATTACCATGTGACAGCTGGGGCACCGAGCTGACACACAATATGGTACAATATATTTTTTTCTTTACTGCCTTCCTCCTTCTAGTGTTGTTTCCCTGACTCAGTTTGTGTCGGAATGTGAAGAATGCTCTGGAAAATAATTCAGCCACTATCTTTACATTCATTCTATCTTATCTAAATTGGTTTCCTGTGGTCCTTTCCTTCCCACTCCATAACTCCGAGGCCAACAACAGACTTCCAGTGTACTTGCCCTATAGATAAGGGAGACAGATATAGCTAGGAGATACAAAGGAAAGTTTTTTAATGTAAAAATTACCTGAGATATTAGTAAACACCCCTGCCAGAGCACTCTTAAACATAAGAGAAACAGGAAAATCCTAGAAGCCCTCAGTATCATGAGACTTTTCAAATTTCATGCAAAATGCAAAAGGAGAAAAAAAACCCACAAACGTGAGGAAAATAAATCTTCCCTGGCAATATGGTTCAAATGCTGACTCTACCACTGTTATCTTGAGTAAATCATTACTTTCCTTAAATCTCAGTTTTCATGTCTTTTGAATGCGGATAATTATAGTTTTCAGGTCCTAGGGTTCAGCTGAAAAGCAAATGAGAGCAAGCTACTTTGCTTATTATTGTTCTTGCTGTTATAAACACACCTAGAGTTTTCACTACCAGCTATTGCTTTTGATTCCTCCCAAACTGCATGCCCCAGGCCATACCTCTAACCTCAGCTCTGCACTGATGTCTCCATCAACCTACTCATCAGTTCCACCTGGGTCAAAATTTTAAATTTATCACAGCCAAAATAAACACTCCCTCCTGTATTTCCATTAGGGAACACCTCTAGAACCCCTCATTAGCCCAAGTCAGATACCTGGAGTCTTCCTCGAGTTCTCCCTCCCTACTCCTACAGAATCCAATCCAGGTGTCCCATCCACCCAACTGCTTACAGCCCTCTGGAATCTTCCTCCTTGCCTTTCCAATGTTTAATGCCTTGACCAAGTCTTCATTACTTCCTGCCTGGGTGACTTCAATAGCCTCCCTGGTCGCTCTGCTTCCTGCAGGCTTACAATGCAGTCCAGAATGATCTTCCTATATAATACTACCAGAATGATCTTTGTATAATGAAAACCCTGTCAGGTCACTTATGGATTAAAAGTCAATCCTTCAGTGGTGCCTCAAAGCTTTTAAACTGAAGTCTTAAAAGCAAGTACATATAGTTGATGCATACTTTCCTAACTTCATTTTTTGTCACATATCCCCTAAACTGGTAGTCTCAAACATTTTTTATTTCATACCCTTATCCGTTCAAAACAAGCAAGCACCCCAATAAATGTATATTTATGTTATGTACAAGAACAAATATACTATTAAAACACACATATTATAAAACATATTTACCAAATAAAAATCTTTACAAGGTGAGAAAAACAAATGAATGTAATGGGAGTGCTCATAATTTCTTTGAGCATCCCAATGGCTGTACTGTGTACCTTTCCCCCAACTCGCACTACCTGCACCTTCAGTCACATTGTATTACCTGTAGGTCTCTGCATCAGTTCTCTGAGGTCATTATGATTTTATATATACTATGATTCTCTCTGCCTAGAACAATCGTTTGCCCATCTGGCTATGTCCCTCTTTCCTCCTTTTCAAATTTCTTCTTCCCCTTACCCCTGCACCCAACTACCTGGCTACCTCCTCTGTGTTTGGTAAAGCTCAGTTTAAATATCACCAACCCTGAAAGTTTTCCCCAACTCCATCACCTATCCCTCCAAATTACTGGACTAAAGGACACCATTGGAAACAGTTGAAAAGAGTGAATTTCAGATTATCACTTGGAAAAAGAAGCATTTGGCCTTAATAAGAAAGTTAGCCAACCAAGTAAGAATGCTCAGGATGCGGTGCAGCTGCACAGGCTTCAGTCTGCCTTTATGACAGAGACGCAAATGATCAACGAGCAACTTGACTTTCCACCACTGCCGCTCTCTCCTTTTCAAAGCAGACCCTCATCACTTATCTCACTTTCTGGGAAGAGCCGTTTAGGTGTCCTTATCACCTCGGGCTTGGATCCCTCCAATCTACTCAACAGAATGCTCCAAAATTCTGAACGGCTCCTCACTACCCTTATAAAATCCAACTTCCTTTGATGCGACATTCAAAGCTTTCTCCAAGATCTGGATTCAACCTATCATTCTAGCCTTCTCTACCACTGCTCCACTGCTTAGATGACCTGCATTTCGACCAAAACTACATAACTTACCTCTCCAGAACATGCACCACGTTTTTGGTTAGATGTTTCCTCCACCTAGAATGCCCTCCTACATAATTCTGTCTCCCAGTGGTATTAGAATTCCATCCATCTTTCAAGGAATGCGCCCATTCCCACCTTCTGCTTCAGCAGTCCCTGATCTCCAGTTGAAATACAACCTTAAATTATATCACCTTTCACAGTTTAGAGAACACCAACACACTTTAGCATCCTGGCAGCTCTCTTTATGCTGCTTTTACAAATTCAGTCCAAGTACCCTGCTAAAATCACTGCAGCCTATGATAGAACAAGGGATTCAAGTGTAGGTATTCAGACTCCAAATAGCCTGTGCACACACCATACCACAGATGCTGCCTTCAAAAGTTTCTACCTCCTGTGCTCCCAAGGTGCTTTCTAATTTCAATAGGACATTACTCCCAGTTCCATTTAATGTTAGAGTTGGTGTTATGTTTGGTGAAGGGAACGCATCTTGTTCATCCCCCAGTGTCCCAAAATGTTCTTTACATATAGCAGGTGATTAGCAATCAGGCTGAATTTAATCCATTTAGGTGTTTTACTTTCCTTCAAGTTCCAAAATTAGTGCAGAAATCCAGAAGCCAAATAGGGTAGAGGCTGGGAGTGTGGACTGCTCCCTGGGCAAGTTACTCAATACCTATGTGCCAGAGTCTCATTTGTAAAATGGAGATAATTATGCCTCCCTCAACGGGTTTTTGTGAGGATAAAATTAAGTAAATGTACTTAAGACAACAACCAGGGCCTGGCACACTTAACATATACCAGCTGCTAGTACCTAGTCCATTTTATGCCCTCCACGTGGTAGTACCTCAAAGGCCAAAAATTACTGATCTGAAAAAATAACTGCTCCAAATCACCAAGAGAAATTTAGATTATGAAAAGTGTAAATTAAGAATGCAAGGATGTATACTGAATAAACTTTATAAATATCTCCCTGAAATCTTTTATTAATAGCCCAGTACATAAAATTCCCAGGTATCTGTGAAATTAACTTATACCGAATGACTCTATATTATGTGAAATAGCTAGATATTACTATATATTAGAAGGTATACAAGTGAGATGAGTTTGAGAGATTACATATAGGTGTGTATATGTATATACATATATAAATTTATTTCTTCCTCCTTAGTTTTGCAGTGACTAAGGTTTGCCTAAACTAAGTACCAAATACTACTCAAAAGCATTAGCAATGAGAAGTGTGTGACTCTTTGTCCTGAACACAAAGAACAAGCAGGGACCAACGTCATGCACCCCTCTTGGAGGGCTGCCTAAAGCATATTCTTCAAAGAATTCAAAAATTTCCCAGCCCATTGTATAAATGCACAAAGGCGTTTCTGACACTGATGAGTACACAGGAATAAACCAGCCAGCTGCTATGTCTAATCTTGACAACGCACGGATGCACCACACCTCACTGACTTAGTTACACTGACTCTTAGTACAGACATGTTAGGCAAGCTGGAAGTGAGAAAGCCTTCACATGCAACAGGTTATTCCTCTACTGGGTCTCAGCTGCAATGAGAAGATCGGTGAAAAAAATTCCTAAGATTCCTGTCAGATCTAAGCTCCATGATTGTGGCATCTCTCCTGGGGGCCACCACGCACAGGGAGGGCAGAAGTGTGGCCGTGCGCATACATTAAAAGCCAGGGAAAGGCGAAATTCTGGGCGCGGTTAAACCCGAAGCGATCAAATTAGTTGTAGGAGTTTAAGCCTGGAGCCAGGGCAGTTAAGGAAAAATGATGCAGACTGGGAGGGGCCGGCACGGATAGAGACCTTCGAACCCAGACTGGGAGTTCTGAAACTGCTCTTCTTATCTGCCATGGTTACTGACGTAGGGAACACGCACACTCACAGACAAGGGATCTGACCCTGAGTTACTGCAAGCTGGGTTGCAGGCCTTGAAACAACCTCAAGATAAGGATCCTCTCACAGATTCCCCATTGGATACCATTAGCCCTCTTCCCGTCCAAGGCAGGCAGAGTTGCAGCGGCAGTCGAATGAGGTTCGAATCCAGCCCCAGCGGGGGCAGCTGAGCCTGGGTATCTGCTTCCTCTTTGGACCCCAACTGCGCCGCGCCAGGACCCCGACTAGGGAAAAATAGGTTCTGCGCCCACCTTGGTGCTGGGGTCCGGCTCCGAGCAACAACCGAGGGCAGCCTGGTCGGTAAGGCCTCCAGAAGCGGGCTGCGGTTCTGCCATGGCTGCACTGCTGTATCACGGACGACGGTCCCCAAGACTAGACAGGCGCCCACACTCCGCCCAAACCCTGAGCTGCTTTACCAGGGACAGCGTCGCACCGACGCGGGCGGCCGCTGACTTCCAGCCAATAGCTGTGCGGGGAGCAAGTTGACTCTGTGCTGATTGAGTGCCAGTGACTCAGCGCCTCCAGCCACAGAGCTCTGTGCCCCAAGACTACAACCCCCAAGATCCCTTTCGCCTAATGGAGGACTACTTGAGGGGAGGAAATAAACAGAAAGCAAAAAAGCTGCTGGCTGGAAAGAGTGGTTTCTCCGCTTGCTTAATGACCAGTTTTGTTTCTGTTTAACTGTTAAAGTTCAGTAAACACCCATACCTCAGGGCTGCAACTTGGTAGGAAATTGGAATCTGAGGGATGGAGAAGAGGGATGCAGAAGACTTTTCCCCAAAGTCTTCCTAAGTTTAAACACGTAACTTAAACAGGATAATAAAAACAGTCAACTTACTCAAAAACTTAGGTTCAAGTTTTGGTTCCACTATTTATTAGCTTGGAATAATAACTGAGCCCTCTCAGCTTCCTTGCAAGATTTTGATGAGGATCAAGTGAGATTTAAGTCATAGTTTTGCTACTTACGAGCCAAAGGTGTTTTACATTATTTTTGCTGAGGCACATATTTTAATTGTCTTCATTGGAAGACTTAGTTTTCATTGTTGTCAACTGATGGTTGTTGGTGCCAGTTCAATGCCAACAAGAACCCCCAATTTGGGGTGCAGTGAAAAAAGAAACTTTATTCAGAGCCAAGAACTCAACTGTGGTACAATACGGCTGATAGCTATGGAACAGCACTGACGTGATGCAGCCCTGGGACCAAAACCCTGTCTGGGTCTCCACTCTGCTTGGTTCTGTTCCCCCACTGGACTCCACAGACTTGGAAACACAGCCTATACACTCCAGTATTCTTTGAAAGGGAAACTGCACTCTCTGAGCTGGAGGGGAGCTGACTTACAGACAAGTTTCTGCTTCTTTTCCCTGAAAGGTCCGTCCTCATGCAAATAAGGACACCAATTCTCAAAGTTTGATTGGTCCAAAAAGCACTGCCCTGATTGGTCAGATTGGAGCCTCTCTGATTGGTCATTGAAGATGGGACTATAGATACACAGCTCCAACCGAACAGAGAAAACCTCAGTCCTATTGCTTGAGGAACTCCTTCATACGGGATGCCTCATGTGGCAGAAATACAATGCTGGTGAGCAGTTCAGTGCAGGAGGCAGGCAGCTAATGCAAGATTCTCCCTGAAGTCCAGTTTGTGTGAGAGACCCTTGTGTAGAAATGGCTGCCAGGCTCCGTTTTTTTGTTTTGTTTTGTTTTTTAAGATTTTATTTATTTAATCCTGGCTGGTATGGCTCAGTGGATTGAGCACTGGCATGCGAATCAAAAGGCTACCAGTTCAATTCCAGGTCAGGGCCCATGCCTGGGTTGCAGGCCAGATGTGCAGTTGGCAGCATTCGAGAGGCAACTGATCTCTCACACTGCTGTTCTGTTCCCTGTCTTTCTCCTTCCCTTCCCCTCTCTCTAAAGTAAATATCTAAAATCTTTTTTTAAAAAGTTGCTAAACCCAGAAATTCAGGCAATGCACAAACCCAAACAACTGTTTATTACCAGTGAATTATACAGAATTTTTGCATAGCAAGCCCAGACAAAAGAAATTTGTCTGACATATTTTAAAGACATCCCAAACTTTTTTTTCTCTTCCCATGCTAAGCCATCTGGTGAACTTCCTAGAGTATGTGAGAGATGAACCAGGTGAATGGATAGGAAGACTCAGTTTCTTAAAATATTGATTTGTTTACAAATTATTAATGTAAAGCAATTCCAATAGAAATCTTATGGGTTGTCTGTTAACTAAATGAACTAATTCTAGATTCTATTTTTAGAGCCCCTAAAAGGCAAGACATACTTGAAGAATAAACAAGTAGGGGAACCTACTCTTCCAGATAACGCTTTAATATAAAGCGTCAGTAAAACAGTGTGATCATGGCACTGGTATACATCAATAAATGGAAACTGTTTTAGGTGGCTGTAAGATGGGCCCAAGGATCCCTACTTCCAGGTATTCATACTCTTGTGCTATTCAGTAGCAGCTAGGAATGAGCATCCAGAGGGGAAATGAAGGCAGGGCCCTCGCCATTATACTCTAACAAAGAACTTGACATAGGAGGCTAGAAGTGAAAGAAAAATATGTCTCACCAATTCACTCAGCAGTCCTGAGCTCAGTTTGATAAGATTGATGGGTGTCCTGAGCATTAAAAGCAAAACAGCACAGGAGGAGGGAAGAGTCCTTGAGATAGTGCTGCAAAAATGGACTTCTGTAACCATCTTACTAAGATTGCTGGGTATTCCGAATATCACAAGTCGGGGGCCTATGCTGGGAAAGGGGCCCTCTGTAACAATTTCACTAAATAAAACAAGGAGCCTTTACTAACTGAGAAAGAAAGGCTTTTTGCTCTACCAAGAAGAATTCAGAGGGGGTTCTGGAAGCCAGCTGAGGTATATAACTCCTGAACCCCAATAGTTAGCATACTTAGATTAGTTAAGTGCCCACATGTAGCCTCAAACAAGTGTATAGAACAAACTTGCTAACAACTTTATTTTCTCTATATGTGGGGCATTTAGAATAGCTGTGTGCCTGCTTGCAGCTTTGTGCTCATGTGTGTTTCATAAATAAATTTACAATTATCTCATTTCTACTATAGGTGTTGTCTCTCCCTTGAATTCATCTCTTGCGGTGAGACAAGAACCGGGGCAGGGAAGGGAAGCCTTCTGACTCGGGTCTCTGTCTCCCCAGCTCTAACACTGCCATCCCCTTCCCTTAAGTATGAACTCATTTCTAAGGAATAGAATACTGTAAAATTGATGGGATGTCACCTCTGAGATTAGATTATATAAAGACTGTGATTCTTGTCTTGGGAGTTCTCTCTTTCTTGCTCTCCAATCTCTCACTCAGAAGGTGAGCGAGCTGTCACGTTGTGAGCAACAGTATGGAGACTCCTGTAGCATGGAAGTGATATCTCTTCTCAACAGCTAGTGAGAGCCTGAGGCCTGCTAATGACCACATGAGTAACCTTGGAAGTGGGTCTTCTCCTAGTAGAACTTTGAGAAGACTGCTGCCGTAGTTGACACCTTAATTTTGAACTTGTGAGAAATCTTGAGCCAGAACTACCTAGCTAGACCATTCCCAGATTCCTAACCCATAGAAACCATGGGATAATAAATGTTTGTTGCTTTCAGCTGCTAAGTGTTGGGGTAATTTTCTGTCCAGCAATACACAACTAACACACATGCACAAAACTTGATACAGATCAGAGCTAGTACTGCAGATTGGGAGGAAAGAATGAAGTTTTTAATACATGGTGCCAGGACACCATAGTTTATATTTATGAAAAGAAAAAAGTAGATTTTTCTATTTCTTACCATAAAGAAAAGCAAAAGTTCAAGTGTTTTAAAGATACACAAGTGTGAAAAGCAAAACTTAAAAACATAAAGAATAAAAATCAGAGGATATCTTTATGATTCATGGTAGAAATTTCTCAATGAGCTGTAAAAGCACAAAATATAAAAGAAAAACATTATCTTGACTAAAACACATTGTAAAAGAGTAAAATGATAAACCAGAGTAGAAGAATGTAGTCCACAAAGGACCAGTATACATAATATGTAAAAACTCTTACCAACCAATGAGGAAAAGATAAATAGTTTACAAAAGAGGAAACACAATACCTAATAGGTAGATGAAAAAAATGATCCTGGTAACGAAACAACAACAACGATATAAAGTCCCCCTAAATATGCTCCTGGTAAACAGGGAAATGCCATTTAATATAAAAATGAGGTCCCTTTCATGCCCTTCAGATTGACAAAAATGAAAAAAAAATTAAGTTTCTCAGTATCAAGTGTTGGTGTAGATGTGAAACAATGAAATTCACATACATTTGCTGGTGTAAACTTCAGTTATTATAAACACTTTGGAAAATAATTTAACAGCATTTAGGGAAGTTAAAATAGTACATCCTAGGATCTGCTACTAAGTATATATCCTAAGGGATTATTGTGCCTATACCCTAAGAATAAGAGACATGGTTTAAAGAAAAAAATTAATAAGACCTAAATGTCCAAAGCAAGAAAATAGATTGTGTTATTTTCATACAGTGGATACTATACATATAAGTGAAAAATGAATGAATCAGAGGAACATATTCTCACACGGATAAATCTTACAATGGAAATAAAATAATTGAAAGTGTCAGAAAAACTTATGGCACAACACTATTTTTGCAAAGTTTTAAAATGTGCCACAATATAATCTGTTGCTTAGAACTAAATACATGTTTAGTGTTGGGATCAGGAAGTGCCCAGGAACAAACAGCTCCAAATTCAGAAACATCATTTCCTCAAGGAACCATGGAGGAAGCAACAGGGTAGGGATATACATGGCTTGACATGGTTTCATAACTTAAGCTAAATGTTGGGTAAGTGAATAGTTGTATTATTCTTTATATCTCTCTGTATAGTTAAATATTGTATCATATACTTTTTTAAAAGCTTAAAAGTGATGTGGACACTGTCTGCAATGTCTGTGGCGTTGAGGCTGAGAAACAAGACAAATTCACATGGACTACCAAGTCCTGTGGAGAAAAAAGGGGACTGCACAGCCACTCTCTCAAGGGGAGAGCGCCCTGACCCTTGCCTTAACAGGCTTTTATTGGCTTTCTCATAGCATACATCAAAGAAGGTTTTCATTCATTATACTTAGGTTTGCTTTAGGTAATTACTTTTTACACATAGCAATGGAAAGGATGTTACAGATTACTTCTTACAGATTAACAAGGAAAGAATGTTGCAAATGCAAGGGAACGATAAGAGTAATTGGTCTGGTTACACTTCAGTCCTTGGGAGAATTAGCACAGACTTCAGGAAGTTACTTTAAAGATATGCAGTAAGCCTTTGCTGCCTCAACTCAGGGTGAGGGAGTTTTAGCAGGCGCAAGTCACAAAGCAGCCTAGGTATAATGCAGGCCTGATTTTCCATGAGAGAACCGATCCGTGGGTTTGGCATCTTGTGTGCCACCATGCACGTATTGGGCTTTCCCATAGGGCTAAGCTGCCATTGCCAGGCAGATCGGTCCCCAACAGAAGTAATGAGCACTACATATAAAAACAAAAGGGAAGACAGTGATAGTGGGAAAGGAGTACGAATGCTCCTCGACTTACAATGAAGTCATAAGTTGATTGCAAATTGAAAATGAATTTAATATACTTCACCTACTGAACATATAGCTTAGTCTAGTGGATTCTACTGAATATGTATTGTTTTCACACCATCATAAAGTTGGAAAATTATAAGTCAAACCATCGTCAGTCAGGGACCATCTGTAGTTTCGAATGGGAAGCATTTGAGAAGACAAATTCCAAAAAGAGTTTAAAAGTGTTTCCTTTTTTGGTAGGAAGCATATTAGTTACCCAGAGTTGATAGAAAACTTGGTGGCTTAAAAGAGCAGAAATTTGTGCATTTCTGAAGGCTAGAAGTGTGAAATCAAGGTGTCACCAAGCTACACTCCTTTGCCTTTTCTAGCTTTTGGTGGTTCCTGGTATTTCTTGGTTTGTAACTCCAGTCTCTGTTCCTTCTGTACATGGCCTTCTTCCCTCTGAAAGCTCACTCTCTTTCTCTTCTAAGGACACCAGTCATAGAATTAAGGACCTACAGTAGAACTGGGATAATCTCACTTTAAGATCCTTAACAACAATCTGCAAAGATCTTATTTCCAAAAAAGGTCACATTCACAGATACCAGAAATTAAGACTGGGATATATTTTAGGGAGACACAATTCAACCCACTACAAGGGACTTTTTCTGTTAGTGAAATTAAGATTAGGACATCTACTCAGAATATGTTTTAAATGCTTTTATGGTTGTTAATTTTTATTTATGAACATCATTTTATTAATTGCCTAGGTTCCTATTGTCAGGTGTTTTAGATTTCTTCATTGGCAGTGTAATGTTTTGTTTTTAGTATGGAATGGACAACTAAACGGGGGTATTAATGAGCTATTTCAGTCATAAACCAATAATCCTAGAAGAAAAGCTTGAGAGAACGAACTGTGAATAGTTATTCTATATATATATATATATATATATATATATATATATATATAAATAATGTATATAGTGTTATTCAATATATATATTTACTTGAATAGTTGGCTACTAAAATTATTTGATAATATGATTATGTAGCTATATTAGGGCAATTAAATGTAACAAATATTGGTAATTTGTGTAGTTTAACTGCATATTCCCTACAGCATCTAGACATTTCCAGTTGGTTGTTTTGACATTTTTATTTCTTTCAATAGTATCATCTTCCTCTCAGTTGATGAGTCTTGAAACCATACTCATGATGGAGTTACAGATTTTTAGAACAGGAAAGGGACTTAAAGATAATCTTATCTCCCAAATTTCATTTTAGAGATAAGGAGACCCAGGACTAAAGCAGTTTCACAATCTGAGTTTGAGAACTAATTACCATATTTTTGGACTATAAGACGCACCCCCCCCCAAATTTGGGAGGAAAATGGGGGTGCGTCTTATAGTCTGAATGTAGCTGTTGAGTTCTGTTTACATTTACATTGGTGAAATATTATTTATGTTATTAAATATTTTATGACATTTTTTGCTTCAAAAATTTTTACCTTATTTTCCTCCTCTAAAACCTAGGTGCATCTTATGGTCTAGTGCATCTTATAGTCTGAAAAATATGTTAGTTGAGTTATTGGGTAGCACAGTCCCAGGGTAGACTGAGATTACCAAATGACCAATTCAGTATGTCTTATATTTATTATGTGTAGCAATACTAATACTACCAAAAATAACAACTAGCATTGATTAAGCCATTACCATGTATTACTGCGCTGTTTTCATGTACATTCCCTCATCATAATTTAGGGATGTTTAATTCTCAGGGTATTGGGCAGCCTGACCAATAATTGTTTTATATATGCTGCATGGTGTATTCTTTCTATTAAGCCTCAAGAGAACTCTGGGAGATGTACTTTTCTCATATCTCAGGCACCCCTAGGAGTGCTATCATTGGGCAGTATTTCATGAACCTAGTTTTCTGCCAGAGATAATGAAACTGTTGCATGGATCACAGTGCTACAAACCAAATACTCAGTGCACATCTTTTCAATAAAAGCTCAATTCATATTTAGTATTATTTTAGACTATATTTTCAGAAGATGAACTTGTAGGTAAGGGCACAGGGCTATATTTAAAGCTCTTTAAAGGATATGATATTCTGTAATCTGTTTTCTATTGCATTGGAATATATAGATATACCTCTGACTGGGAATATGGCAAGGATTAAACCTGCCACAACTCAAGTGCCAAAAATAAACCAGTCAGAAAATGAACCCGAGAGAAATTCTTTATTACTCACAGCCCAACAAATAGCAGGATTATTGTTATAGAACAGACCCATGGAGGCGGGCAAGACACTGTTACCGAATAGACCCCTCTCTCCTGGGGTCCCCCTGTACTAGGTTCTCCCTGCCTGCCACCCTTAGGAAGTACGGCTCTAAAGGCCAGAGTTTGGTGAAAAGGAAAGGAACTATTTATTCAAAAGTTATACAGACTAGACTTCTGGCCAAGATGGAGATGTAGGTAGATACACTTTGCCTCCTTGTACAACCAAAAGAAGGACAGCAACAAGTTTAAAAACAAAAAATAACAAGAAATGCCAGAAAATCAAACTGTATGGAAGTCCGACAACCAAGGAGCTAAAGAAGAAACATTCATCCAGACCGGTGGTGGGGGTGGGGGTGTGGAGCCGGGCAGCCGGGCAGAGAGGACACGCAGCAAGGCGGCAGCTAGCGGACCGGGGCAGGCAAGGCGGTGGCTTGCAGATCAGGTGAGGTGGTGGCTGGCAGACTGGGCGGTCCCACATTCATGTACAGATAAACCAGGAGGAACAACTGGGGAGCAAGACGGACCACACAACCCAGGGTCCCAGTGTGGGAAATAAAACCTCAAACCTCTGACTGAAGAAATCTGTGGCAGTTGAGGCGGCAGCGGGACAAACTCCCAGCCTCGCAGGAGATTTCATTGGAGACCAACAGGGCCCTAGAAAGTACACAAGCCCACCCACCTGGGAATCAGCACCAGAAGGGCCCAATTTGCTTGTGGGTAGCTGGGGAAGTGATGGAAAACCGGCAGAGAGTTGAGCAAGTGGCATTGCTCCCTCTCGGACCCCTCCCCCACATACAGCATCACAACACAGTGACATGGGTTGGCCTGCCCTGGTGAACACCTAAGTCTCCATTCCTTAGTACCTAACAGGTGTGCTGAGACAAAAAAAATATATAGCCCAAATGAAAGAACAGATCAAAGCTCCAGAAAAAAATACAACTAAACTAGGGGTGTCAAACTCATTTTCACTGGGGGCCACATCAACTTCGCGGTTGCCTTCAAAGGGCTGAAAGTAATTTTAGGACTGAATAAAAGTAACTTACTCCTTAACTAGGGGCAAGGAGCTCAGCCCTGCCGCCAGGTAGAAACAAGGTGCTGGGCCAGATAAAACAAGGTGGAGGGCTGGATTTGGCCCTCAAGCCTTGTGTATGCCACCTGTGAACTAAGCGAAAAGAGATAGCCAACCTATCAGATGCACAGTTCAAAACTGGTAATCAGCATGCTCACAGAAATGGTTGAGTATGGTCACAAAATAGAGGAAAAAGTGAAGGCTATGAAAAATGAAATAAAGAAAAATATTCAGGGAACCAACAGTGAAGGGAAGGAAACCGGGACTCAAATCAATGGTTTGGAGCAGAAGGAAGAAATAAACACTTAACCAGAACAGACTGAAGAAACCAGAATTCAAAAATATGAGGAGAGGCTTAGGAACCTCCAAGATAACTTTACACGTTCCAACATCTGAATAATAGGGGTGTCAGAAGGAGAAGAGGAAGAGCAAGAAATTAACAACTCATGTGAAAAAATAATGAAGGAGAATTTCCCTAATCTGGCAAAGGAAATAGACTTCCAGAAAGTCCAAGAAGCTCAGAGAGTCCCAAAGAAGCTGGACCCAAGGAAGCACACATCAAGGCACATCATAATTACAATACCCAGGATTAAAGATAACGAGAGGATCTTAAAAGCAGTAAGAGAAAAGGAGATAGTTACCTACAAAGGAGTTCCCATAAGACTATCAGCTGACTTCTCCAAAGAAACCTTGCAGGCAAGAAGGGGCTGGACAGAAGTATTCCAAGTCATGAAAGGCAAGGACCTACATCTAAGATTATCCAGCAAAGCTATCATTCACAATGCTAGGGCAGATAAAGTGCTTCCCAGATAAGGTCAAGTTCAAGGAGTTCATCATCACCAAGCCCTTATTATATGAAATGTGAATGGGACTTATCTAAGAAAAAGAAGATCAAAAACTATGAACAGTAAAATGACGACAAACTCACAACTATCAACGACTGAACCTAAAACAATTAAAATTAAGCAAACAACTAGAACAGTAACAGAATAACAGAAATGGAGATCACATGGAGATCATAAGTGGGGAGGGGGAGAGGGGAGAATGCGGGAATAGGTACAGGGAATAAGAAGCATAAATAGTAGGTACAAAATAGACAGGAGGAGGATAAGAATAATAGAGGATATGTAGAAGTCAAAGAACTTAAATGTATGACCCATGGACATGAACTAAGGTGGGGGGTGCAGGGTGGGTAGGGGGAATAAAGGGTAGAAATGGGACAACTATAATAGCACAATCAATAAAATATATATTTAAAAAAAGTTATGCAGACTTAAAATAATGACTTAATGTTGTCATTAAAATCCCAAAGTCCCTTAAAACACCCACAAACACACCCAGTCCTTTCTTCCCCTTTTTGCCCAGTCAGGGGTACCGTATCTCAGGGGAAAAAAAAGAAGTCTGTGGTTTTAATTAGGTGTTTAAGTCAATCTTTGAATGTAGGGCAGATTCAATCCAAAATGAGGAGTGAGAGATCTGCCAACTAGAAAAAAAAATCAACAATGATTATTTAAAAATCTTAGGTGTTGCTAGCCCCAGGTTCTTCCCAGTAATCCGTGTTTGGCTGGCAGGCCTCCTGTGGTTCCCAGGACCATTAGCTGTATTGCGATCTCCAGTTCTTAATCCAAACCCACCTGGCACCTTCTCATGACCCACCAGCGAGAGTCTTTAACCCCTTTCCTTCCTGCAACATCTCTCCTGAATTCTTCCAAACTGTTAAGAGAACTCTACATGGCTACTACATTTTTCTTTCCTACTTCCTAAGCCCTATGGGTAAAGGAGCCCCCCAAAACACGTGGTCCCCACCAAAAACCAAGTGCTCCACCGCATGGCTGCCCTGCCTAGGTTTAAAGTCTGACAAATTGTCCTCTGCATCCCCATTTCCGACTCCTCCCACAGCCTGCTACACCTGCCAGCATTCCTGTATCTGCTGTAGTAAGTCTGGGCAGGTGCGGCCCTCTGGGATTGAGTGAATCATTTCTAAGCTCTCACACAGGAGCTGTAACCATGGGGAGTTGCTTCCCAATTATGTCACTGGTGGAAGTCACTCCCAACTCCCTGGCTCAAAGCAAGGCCACAGCTACTTAACATATCTATGAAACTAGCCAGCTGTTATAGATATGTTGCATAACCATTTTTACATATCAGGCATGAAGCTGGCCAACTGTTGATACGCAGAATAATTCTCAATGGCTCTGCTCCATGTGTCCCATCCCCCAGTTCAGACTTGTGGGGGTGAGGATATCCTGTATTTTCATATTTCCTGGACACCCCAAGTTCTGTACCGTATTTTAAATCCTTCATTTGGTATGGGGGGGCCCTGGCTGCACCCTGTTACAGTATCACATGGGAACCAGTTCTGCTCCTAGATCCCACTGGGCAACACTATAGGCCCAGATGCAGGCAGTGGATTGGGAGGCAGCTGAGGCAGCCAGGGCTAAGGGGTCAGCATCTTTTGTAGCAAGAAGTAAACAAGCTAGTCCCTCTTGTTTGGGAAGTAAGTTCCTTAGTCACACTGTGGTTGCTGCCACCTACTTAATTGTCTCCACACTAGCTAAGGAACAGCTCAGGGTCAGGACAGTTAGTTAGGTGTTGCAAGTTGGCATATTCCACAAGCAATGTAGGGGCTCGCTGTGGGGCCAGAAACCTCCTCCCACTGTATAATCACTACATGTTATTTTTAGTATGGACACACCGTGGTTCATTTAATGAACTTTTTTTGTGATTTTTAAATAATTGTTGTTGATTTTTTTTTCTAGTTGGCAGTTCTCTCACTCCTCATTTTGGATTGAAACTTCCCTACATTCAAAGATTGACTTAAACACCTAATTAAAACCACACCCGTCACATCGTGTCAGAGTGTTACCGGAAAAGCAGAACAGGAGTGCAAAGAGGAGGGGATGGACTTTGTAGTCAGTTTTCTTCAGTGTTTCTTTTCTGTGTATTATCAGTCATAGATTTTTGAGCAAAGGAATGCAACAGAAAACATTTTAGGTTCTCAAGTGAAACACTGCAGAAAATGTAAAGGTTACAGAAAACGTTATTTTATACATTTACACACTTCCATGCCAATTCCATTGAAGCATACCTTTAAATTCTCCCCAGACCCCACTCCACAAATTTCTATCTTTGAGCAGCTGCCCATCAGTGGCCTGAACCCCTAAACAGCTTTTCATTTCTCTGTAGCGTAGGATTAGCGTCCAGCCCCAGAAGGGGCGGGGGCGAGGGCGGGGGCGAGGGCGGGGGCGACCGCAGCCTGCGTCCCCGCACCCTCCCGGAGCAGTGCCCTACCGAGCCTGCGCGGCGCGTGGTCTGGAGCAAACTGGCGTTGGACACCCAACGGCCGCGTAGAAAGTCAAGAGCAGCACCTCTCCGGCTGCGCGGCCTCTAGGGCCGGCTTGGGCGAGCCGAGGTCGGCGGCGGTGAGTGTGCGGTCGGGACGCGCTGTGAGCGCGGGCACCGAGGGGCTGGCCGCAGGAGTCCTGCTCTGGAGGGTTTCCAGCCCCTGAGGTCCCGCCTGCTTTGCTCCCTATTTAAGCAACTGCAATCCCTGCTGAAATTCAGTCTTCCACCTCCCAGATAATCCTTCCAACCAGCCCAGTAACACCCAGCTTCCAACTCCAGCTAAATCACCCCCCTTTGTAAAGCCCAGTCTCTTCACTTGACTGCTAAGCGACTTCACACACTACTTCCCTTTTTAACAATTCAAAAGTAAAATAGACAAAATACCTATCCTTCCAGGCGTATTTTCTGTTCCTCTCCTCCTCAGTTCCCTATACCCCCGTTAAGTCTCCACTGAATTTACCACTTTCCCAAGCAAGTTATGCTCTCTCCTGCTTTCTTTCTTTTGTACCCCACTTAACCCCAACTCCTGCCTAGATACTCCCTTCTCAGTCACATGTCTTCCAGAAGTTTCTTTCACTGCTAGTCTCTTTCAGCCCTTTGTTAATTCACCTTTTCTTGACATTGGCCAGGATGTATGTGTTTAACAGTCTGTCTCTCCATTGGTGCGTTTTGCTTTGGAGAGGCTTCTCAGTTTTTGTATGTAGTCACAGTGGCCAAGCATGCAGAAGACCCTCAGTGATCACGAATGAAGGCGGATAGAGTTATAGAAACGTTCCGAGAGAAAGGGGTGTGGTTGAAATGGCTGGCTACTTAGCATACAAGTATGCAACTTGCTTACTTCAGCATTCCTTCATGTGGAGGAGGCCAACACCTTATTGTTCTTGAACATGACTAGGATGACTTGTGCACATCCAATAAACCTCCAAAACTGAACTGAAGGAGAAGGGGTGGTGAGAATTTAAAATGATTTAATGTGGCAGTAGGTTGTCTGTGGAGGAGATGAGAGGAAAGGAGGAAGACGATGCACAGGGGTTTATCCTGCATTCAATCTGTGCTTTTAGGGCCAGCAAAGTATGTAAGGACCTGAGTCTTCATTGTAGAATTACTCCTGCTAAGTGCTCAAATATAGAAGGAATTATTGGCTCTAAATTTTAAGAATTTAGATAGGGGAAAAATATAAACACATTGTATGTTATTGTATGTGATATACACACAATGCAAGTAAAATAGGCATGTTACTATATTTTTAAAAGAACCATACAGAAAGTTATAAAATTGGACTTCTGGCCAAGATGGAGGCATAGGCAGATACACTTTGCCTCCTTATACAACCAAAAGGACAACAACAAGTTTAAAAATAAAAAATAACAGAAATGCCAGAAAATCCAACTGTATGGAAATCCAACAACCAAAGAGGTAAAGAAGAAACATTCATCCAGACTGGTAGAAGGGGTGGTGACAGAGAGCCTGGGTGGAGAGGACTCATGGCAGGGTGGTAGCTGGCTGACCAGGAGAGGCAGTGGCTGGTGAACCATGTGGTCCCACATTTGCATATGGATAAACTGGGAGGAACAACTGGGGAGTGACACAGACCGTGCAACCCAGGGTTCCAGCACGGGGAAATAAAGCCTCAAAACCTCTGCCAGTAAAAACCTGTGGGGGTTGTGGAGGTGGGAGAAACTCCAGGCCTCACAGGAGAGTTCACTGGAGAAACCCACAGGGTTCTAGAACAGACACAAACCCACCCACCTGGTAATCACTATCAGAAGGGCCCAATTTGCTTGTGGATAGCTGAACAAGTGACTGAAAGTCTGCCAACAGCCAAGCAAGTGGCATTGTCCACTCTTGGACCCCTCTCCCACATATAGCTCCATGACAGGGTTGCCCCACCCTGTCAAAAAGTAGGGCTCCACCCCTTATTATGTAAACAGGTGCTCCAAGACAAAAAAAAATATATGTCCCAAATGAAAGAATTGTTCAAAGCTCCAAAAATAGAACTAAGCAATGAAGAGGTCACCAACATATCAGATGCAGAGTTCAAAACACTGGTAATCAGGATGCTCACAGAAATGGTTGAGAATGGTCACAAAATACAGGAAAAAGTGAACACTATGAAAAGTGAAATGAAGAGAAATGTACAGGGAACCAACAGTGAAGGGAAGGAAACTGGACTCAAATCTATGATTTGGACCAGAAGGAAGAAATAAACATTCAACAAGAACAGAATGAAGGAACAAGACTTCAAAAAAATGAGGAGAGGCTTAGGAACCTCCAAGACAACTTTAAACGTTCCAACTTCCTAATCATAGGGGTCCCAGAAGGAGAAGAGGAAGAGCAAGAAATTAACAACTTTTTTGAAAAAATAATGAAGGAGAACTTCCCTAACCTGGTAAAGGAAATAGACTTCCGGGAAGTCCAGGAAGCTCAGAGAGTCCCAAAGAAGCTGGACCCAAGGAAGCACACATCAAGGCACATCATAATTACAATACCCAGGATTAAAGATAATGAGAGGATCTTAAAAGCAGCAAGAGAAAAGGAGATAGTTACCTACAAAGGAGTTCTCATAAGACTATCAGCTGATTTCTCCAAAGAAATCTTGCAGGCAAGAAGGGGCTGGACAGAAGTATTCCAAGTCATGAAAGGCAAGGACCTACATCCAAGATTACTCTATCCAGTAAAGCTATCATTTAGAATTGGAGGGCAGATAACATGCTTCCCAGATAAGGTCAAGTTCAAGGAGTTCATCATCACCAAGCCCTTATTATATGAAATGTTAAAGGTACTTATCTAAGAAAAGAAGATCAAGACTATGAACAGTAAAATGAGGACAAACTCACAACTATCAACAACTGAACCTAAGAAAAAAACCCCAAAACAAAATGAACTAAGCAAACAAGTAGAACAGGAACAAAATCACAGAAATGGAGGTCACGTGGAGGGTTATCAGCAGGGATTGTGAGCGGAGAGAATGGAGGAAAAGGTACAGGGAATAAGAAGCATAAATAGTAGGTACAAAAATAGACAGGGGGAGCTTAAGAATAGTACAGGAAATAGAGAAGCCAAAGAATAGATATGTACAACCCATGGACTTGAACTAAGCGGGGGTGGGGTGGGGGGTGGATGGGTGTGGGAGGTGGGAATGTGGGTGAGAAGCAGGGTTTAGGGAAGAGGGGAATAAAGAGGGGGAGGAAATGGGACCACTGTAATAGCATAATCAATAAAATATATTTAAAAAAAAGAAAGTTATAAAACTGAACAGTGCAGTTCTTCTCTACTTCCTTCAGTTTCCTTCACTCAGGGTAATAATTTATTGTGAATCTTTCCTGGAAAGCTTTTAATATATTTTTATGAAATCTAAACTATTACTGATTTTATGCAATTATATAAATTTTATATTTTTAATTTTAAGCTTTTAATTTTTAATTTAAATTTTTAAGCTTTTAGTGGATTTTATAAAATCTAAACTTACTGATTTTATGCAAGTACTTACATTTTAAGGAATTACATAAATGTATGTAAGTACAGATACTTTAAGCTAATTACATATAGGGTGGAGCAAAAGTAGGTTTACTGATGTGAGTATGTGAAACAGTTTATCTTGCATTATTATTTAATTATTATATTATTTTCCATATGGACATCTGCAAACCTACTTTTGCCCCACCCTATATTATATGTAATTACATAAAGGAAAAACTGTGAGGAAAGAAAAAAGTTGCCAACTAAATCTTTTTAAAAAATTTTTACTTTATTATTATTTTTTAAATGATGCTATGTTTTTGTTTTTTTTTAATTCAATTTTAGAGGGAGGGGAAGGGAGAATTGGTTTCCCAGACCAGAAATTGAACTGGCGACCTTTCGCTTTGTGGGACAACTCCCAACCAACTGGGCCACACTGGTTGGGGCCAATTAAACCTTTTTACAGTGCATCTTAGAACAGGTGAAATACCATATATATGCTTAAAAAATTTATACAGTTGCTATCATAATGCAATGTACTGTACCTTGCTTTTTTTTATGTACCACTAACTGTTCATCTTTCTACATCTGTACAGATAGCTCTACCCAATCCTTTTTATTGCTAATGTCTACATTAAAATTTTATTGAGCAGAGTATTACAGTACAATTATTGGGTACTTTTAAAGGGACATTTTGGTTGTTTCCAGGAAGTGTGTTTATTTTCTTGCTTGTTTTTGCTATAACAAACATGTTGAACAGCCAACATTGTGTGTATGTATGCTATATACCTACAAATGCATATGATGAGTATATATAGTAACCTAATTTATATTTACTATGATTTTTTCCATTTTAGCTATGTAATATATTAAAAATTTTGCTATAGTTTTAAGGAAGTTTTCTGTATAAAGTAATGTAGTTGTATATATTTTGTAACTTAAATAGTTGCATCAGTGTTTGGAAGTGGTAAGCTGATATTTTATATTTAGAGTTCATTACATGCCAGGTACAATTTGGCATTTGAAAACCATGTAGAAAGTGCATCTCAAATTATTTTTTTTTTCAAATTATTTTGTTAGAGGAAGAATTCTACAGCTTCCCTAGGCAAAATTATTTCCCCCCAAATGGCAGTGGTATATATTTACCATATATATATAAATTATATATTTATACATTTAAATTTATATATTTATACAAATATATAAATATATATTTTTTCTATATATACCATATATATCTAAGACGCTTTCTAAATATATTTAGTCTTAATGAATCTCTAAATATATATAATAGATACATGACTTACATAAAATTTAAACCATTGAAATTATTTAGACTTTGTTTCTCAATCATGATAGTGATTAATTCCTAGTTATCAGTTTCCACATAGTCAGTGCTCACCACTACCAACCATGAAGATTCTTTATGTTCACAAAATAGGAGCTTATGCTGTCCCTAGTATGTGCTAGTAGTCAATTAATAGAGCACACATTGAACTCTTTACTTAGAACATGTACTCCATGAGGGATATTCTAATAAGCTTCAGAAATTCATTGTGTGTTTTTCCTTTTCCTTAAACAGCTTTACATAAATCCCAAGGAAACTGAGGTAAGAATAAAACTGGTAAATCCGGTGTTTGCGCTGCCTGTCACCTACCAGACCCAATAAGCAGAGACAGGGATTGAATCTTTATGGGCGCTTTATTCAGATGGTCGGCAATCTGAGAAGATGGCGGGTTTGTATCCTAATAGACCATCTTAAATTGTATTTTAAAATGTCCCTTTTTAGCCCTGGCTGGCGTGGCTCAGTGGATTGAGTGTTGGCCTGCAAACCAAAGGGTCACCAGTTCGATCCCCAGTGAGGGCACATGCCTGGGTTATGGGCCATGTCCCCAGTAGGGGACGTGTGAGGGGCAGCTATATACCGATGTTCCTGTCCCTCTCTGTCTCCCTCCCTTCCCCTCTGTCTAGAAGTACATATGTATATACTGCAGCATTCTCACTCTGGGCGGTGGTCTTTAGCTGTGTCCTGGGTGGTAGTCATCTCACTCTGGAGCTCAGTGGCTGAGATACCATCTGGATTGCTTGTAGTCCTCTAGGAGCACAAAGGTGGAACTGCTTGTGGTCTCCTGGAGCCAGAGTGAGTCATACCTTCAGTTCCTGGAGTAATAGCTTTGACATGCATTGATTGCTAAGCCTATTAGCTATTATTTAAACTAAAAATTTCCAACTTTTGAGTTCCCCATCATTCCCCCACTGTTAGTTTAAACTATTTTATTTCTATGAGATCAGTTTCCTGTGGAAGTACTCATTTTGCGGTTGAGCACATTTCTTAGCATTGAACTGTCTGGGAGGGCACTTAGGAATACATTTAATTGCAGATCCACATAAGGGACACATTGTATGCAACGACAAGCTATGATGAAGCACAAAACAGTTTTGAGCACAATTGATAGAAATTGCACACTCTCCAGCTAGCGCTACATTAGTGACTTTTAAGGAAAACATTTCCCTGTCCTTTAGAATTACCACGGGTTCCCAATTACAAATATTGGAGTAGGTTATTTTCTTACTGATAGCTGAATCAAAGTGTAATCTCAAAGGCTTTCTGAGGGAGTACAAACACCTACAAGACATGAAGTGAAAGCTTGTTCAACATAAGTTCCTCCTGCAAGACAAAACTCAGAAGTGTTTAGAACATTTTTTGCTAAGTATACCCAAATATTTTCATCTCATTTGAAAGGGATAAGTTGTCCATAACATGGGGTTGAACAAAAAGTAATGAAAAAATGTCTTTGTTTTCGAAAGATGACTTTCAGGTCTTCTTGCAGTTCCGTGGTCCATTGTTCCCCTGGTGCTTTCTTTACTCGGGTGTGATGAATCCAAGGTTTTATTACTGCCAATTTCACCGCGGTTGGGGTGGTGATGAGTATGTCCCAAGGTCCAGTCCACTTTTCTTCTAGTTGGCGCTCTGGAGATCCTGTCTGTCTTCCGGTCTTGAGTAGCACCTTATATCCAGGCTCCAGGGAATGTGGCAAACCCGTAGGGGAGAGGTGCCTAGTACAAGTAAGGTCGTTAACTATAGCTAAGGTCTGACTTAACTGTTGTCCATAGTTTTTTTACCTTTACTTTTTGATCTATATACATATCTCCCACCCCAATCATAGCCTGAAATGGTTGCTCACACACAATTTTATAAGGACTCAATTGAATTCCACTTCAAGGAGCCACCCTTATCCTGAGCAGGGCAATAGGTAAAGCTTGATCCTAATGGAGATGAGTTTTTTGGACACAACTTGGCTATATTTTTCTTCAAGGTGTGATTCATCTTCTCTACCTTCCCAGAAGCCTGAGGTCTCCTTGCTGTGTGAGTGGCTTCATGCAAATGCTTCGTGACTGGCTCTACTAAACGTTCAGGAAGCAGTATAACTCCTTTCTTATTTTTTCTCCATCTACTATCAGCTCCTTCTTCATCAAAAACCCCAGTTCTCAGCTTTCTCTAAGTCTGCAGTCAAATATTCAGGGACAAATTGTGACAAGTCTGAAACAGGTGACAAGTCTAGAACAGATACCAAAGGCATTGTAAATGTTCCTTTAACAGTCTCTTTCACTGCAGGATCAGACAGGTTGCTTCCTTTAGCCACTTCAGTGTCCTCTTTCTGATGCCCCGGGCAGTGCATAGCTGCCGCTTGTAGAGGTGCTTGAACAACCTCTAATAGTTTTAAAATTTCTGCTGCATGCTTAATCTCCTTTTTATTGGAGGTTAACAGTTCTTTTTTCCTTCTAGATGGAACCATGTGATTGCAAAAGCTTACCTTGAGTTGATATACACATTCACTCTCTTTTCGTGTGACAATTCCAGTACCCTTGTCCATGCAGTCATTTTGGCTGAGCAGAGGTTCCTGGCAGCAAGGCCTTGACCTCTACTATTCCTTCAAGAATCACAACTGCATACCCAGCCTTTCTGTTTCCTTTGCCCATATAACTGCTTCCATCTGCATAGACAGTCCAGTCTGCCTCTTCCAGAGGATGGTCCCGTACATCAATTCTGCTAGAATACACTTCTCAGTTATCTCAGCACAGTCATGTATTAGCGCAGATGAGTCAGGCTCTGGGAGAAGAGAGGCAGGATTTAACTTACAGTTTTGAGGGAGACATTGGGATTATTGAGAAGAATGGCTTGGTACCTGCCCCTTCTTCCAGCAGTGAGTCACAAATTTCCTTTTTGCTCCAGCAGGCTCAACACTTGGTGGGGCGCATAAAATGTGATAGGGTGTCCCAAGGAAAATTTTCAGCTTCCTGTAAGAGCTGACAGGTGGCTGTCACAACTCTCAGGCAGGCTGGCCAGCCTGGACAGTGTGCTCTAGTTTCCTTGAGAAGCACGTGATGGGTAGCAAAATGTCATTAAGCCTTTGGGTGAGGATACCTGGGGCAATGCCCTGCCTTTCATGAATGTATAATTGAAAGGGCTTTAGTAGGTTTGGAAACCCCAAGGCTGGTGTAGAAACCAGGTTCACCTTCAGAGACTCAAAAGCCTTGGTGTACTCCTTCATCCATTCTTTTTTTTTTTTTTTTTTTAAGAGTTTTATTTATTTATTTTCAGAGAGAGGAGAAGGGAGGGGAGAAAGAACAATGTATGGTTGCCTCTCACATGGCCCTCATTGGGAACCCGGCCCGCAACCCAGGCATGTGCCCGACTGGGAATCGAACTGGGACCCTCTGGTTTCCAGCCTGCACTCAATCCACTGAGCTACACCAGCCGGGCCCCTTCATCCATTCTGAAAGGATATACTCTGATCCTTTCAGAGTTTTTCCAGTTTAACAGGTTTGATGTAGAAAACAGAGCATGTGCCCAATGATATCCAGCAGGCTGGCCCTCTGGCCCTACTGCCACTAGAAGTTTTTGCAAAGGGTATTGCCCTGCCCTGGTAGAGGCTTGTCCTCCACTGAATTTGGTTCCCTGATTGGTTTGAGATGGCAGCATCAGTTCAGGCTCACTTTCCTCAGCTGCCTCAGGAGAGGAAGATCCTCCAGGGCTGGAGGGGCCGTGCTCCAAGCTCGCAGCAGCCGTAACGTCTAGATCTTCTTGGGCCCTCTCCTCTGACCTTCTGCTATCTTTCACAGACGAGTTTCCTTTTTCTCTGGACCATAAACCTATTTCCTTTTAATCCTGCATCCTGATTATGTAAACTCATGAAAGTTTCTAGTTAAGGCATTTTGTCCCACTTCCCTGATGTTTGACAAAACAACTCTGGTTACAATATATTACAGTAATATAAACACCCATTCAGTGGCCAGCACTCTCCTGAGTCTAGATTATGCAATACATGAGCCAAATGGTATTACAATAAAAACCTCTTTTTATTTAGTCATAGGTGTATCAGCATAGGTCGACCAATCAGCCAAAACTTGCCCCAAAGGGCTGTTTACTGGAACGGAGCCCCCCCACCGTTCTACCAGACAGAGCTCTGTAAGAACAAAAAAACCCAGAAGGCATCTTTTTTTCCAGACAGAGCCCTGTAAACCAGATGGTACCTTAATTAAATCAGAAGACGACCTTTTAACCAGACAGAGCTCTGTAAATCAGACTAAGTTGTGACCCAGGATTTTAACCTGAAACAGAAAGTGCAATGATTCAATAAAAAATGCTGATGATGGGAAGTGCTGAGAGTCAGATAAAGAGAGTCCCGAAGTGAAATCACTTGGCAGCTGCTAGGGGTCTCCAATCCACACCCCAAGGCCCCCAGTCCAGGCAGCCAATGGGACTCCCAGCCAAATACCCAGACTTACCAGAGAGTCCCAAAGTCTGTCCTGGAGGAGTCGCCAGAGAATATGAAACCAGAAAAGCTGGTGTTTGTGCTGCCTGTCACCTACCAGACCCAATAAGCAGTGACGGGGAATCTTTATGGGAGCTTTATTCAGACGGTCAGCGACAGTGACCAGAGAAGATGGTGGGTTTCTACTATAACAGACCATCTTAAATTCCATTTTAAAATGGTCCTTTTATAAGGAGAACAAAGTGTAGGTAAGGGGTCAAAAAGTGGTGGTCTTTAGCTGTGCACCAGGCAGTGGTCTTTAGCTGTGTCCTGGGCGGAGGACATCTCTCCCTGGAGAGCAATGGCTCAGATACCATCTCCATTGCTTGCAGTCCTTCTGGGGTACAAAGGGGGACCTGCCTGTGGTCTCCTGGAGTCTGAGCGAGTCATACCTCAGTTCCTGGTACCATAGCTTTTACATGCATTGATTACTAAGCTTATTAAGTATTACTTAAACTAAAATTTTCAAACTCTTGAGTCCCCCAGGTAGAAAATATATGTATGTTATATTTAAATATGTTTAACTAAATTGAGTCTATAAATTATGTTTTTAGATTACTGTGTGATCAGAGTAACTCACAATGACCTTTTTCAGTGTATTTTATTATAAACTTGATAAATTCTTTTTTTGTTTTTAAAGATTTTATTTATTTATTTTTAGAGAGAGGAGAAGGAAGGGAGACAGAGAAGGAGAGAAACAGCAATGTATGGTTGCCTCTCACATGGCCCTCACAGGGGACCTGGCCCACAACCCAGGCATGTGCCCTGACTGGGAATTGAACCAGGACCGTCTGGTTCCCAGCCCGCGCTAAACTTGATGAATTCTTGATTATGAGATTTTTAAAAACACCCTAGGATTGCTGGGGCAAAATGTACTAAGTAGAAGTAGTCTATTCACTACCATGTTAATATTAAAAATCTGTGCTTATAAGCCCTGGCTGCCATAGCTCAGTGGATTGAGTGTGGGCTGGGAACCAAAGGGTCCTGGTTCGATTCCCAGTCAGGGCACATGCCTGGGTTGCAGGCCAGGTCCCAAGTGAGGGCCATGTGAGAGGCAACCATACATTGCTGTTTCTGTCCCTCTCTGTCTCCCTCCCTTTCCCTCTCTCTAAAAATTAAAAAAAAAAAAAAAACTTAAAAAAAATCTGTGCTTATATAAAAACCCATTTTATTACTTATTATTTAACTATTTTAACTGATTTTGAATCTTTGCTATATGTGGTCTTTTGGAAAAATAAATTTGATATGGTTGCCTACATCAGAAACATCCAAACCTGGAAGAATTTTTATGAGTTAATTTGAGCCAAACTGACAATAATTCAAAGCATTGAGAAAATGCTTTGGAAAATGGCAGTTTTACCAATTATTTTATACATCAAATCAAAAGAGAAGACATAAAAGGGTTGCATGAAATTCATTGGTTCGGGAGGCCTGAGAAAGCAAAGCAGGGTGGAAGGGAATCTCTGGGATCAGATAAAAAAGTAAAATGAATAGACACTTACTTTTATATTAGTGCATTTAGGATAGTTAACAATTAACGTGATAGCAATAACAATGAGGGGTTCGGTGAAGATTGTGCCCTGAGGGGTCTGCAAAAGGGAAATTACCCTGACATTGCAAAGGTTTATTATAGATGCAAAAAGACAATAGGCTCAGTTAAAGTAAAAATTGACCTTTGTCATGGAAGATGCCTGCCTAGGACATGGCTACCTGCCATGACTTGCTTTTAGGTAGGAGGTTTTAATTGCAGATCATCCTATACGGTAACTTTAGGTCTCTGAGTTTGCCACGCCACCATGCAGGCCTCCCCTGAGGTGGTCAAATTTAATATCTGGTGCCTTTTTCATCCACATAGCATAATTCTAAGCTTTTTTTTTTTTTTCCAACCAAATTCTTCCCTTTTTGACTCCTTCATGGCTTTTCAAGGCTTTTACCTCTTTACTTTTCTGTCTAGATTTCTTCCCTCTTCTTAGTGAGTTCTACTTACCCTTCAAGGCCAATTAAGTCCAAATCCTTCATGAAATCTTTTTTGTCTATTTTGTCCACACTCTTTTTTTTCCTTCTCTAAATTACTTTTCCAGCAGAACTCCACAATTTTACACTCTTGATTTATTCATGAAGATTACTTTAGCTCCCCAATAAGATTGTAAATCTTGAGGACAAGAGTCTTGTTTTCTGTCTCCCAGATTGACTCCCATTGCCCTGGGCATGTAATAGTGACTCATACTGATAGGGGAACTCAAGAGTTAATGATTTTACCTGTAGTTACAGCTGACAGGTTTAAGTGATTAATGCGTATGGAAAGCTGTTAGTCCAAGAACTGGAATACAGGACTCTAGGAGGTCAACAAGCAATTCAACCTTTGTGCCCCAGGGGTCTTCTGTTTTAGGGAGGGAATGTAGGCAGATAAAGAATTGTAGATCAATCCTGGCTGGTTTAGTGGATTGAGCAACAGCCTCCAAACCGAAAGGTCACTGGTTAGATTCCTGGTCAGGGCACACGCCTGGGTTGCAGGATAGGTCCCCAGTTGGGGGTGTTCGAGAGGCAACTGATGCAACTGATTGATGTGTCTCTTGAACACTGATGTTTCTCTCTTTCTCCCTCCCTTCGTCTCTCTAAAAAAATGAAATAAAATCCTAAAAAAAAAAAAGAAAAAGAATTGTTGATCAGCAGATAAAGAAATACTAGGAAAATTGCCACTGGACTGCAACTCTTATGTGATTAACCTTTTCTCCAAACCCTTTACCTACCCTTTTCTTCTTATAAAAAGGTTGGCTTGAGATGAGATGTTAAGATGGTTTTGAGGGTACATAACCCTCTGTCTCCTCAGATCACTGGCATCTCAATAAAACACCAGTGAAAATTTGATCATTGTCTCTACTTATTGGTTCTGGTGGTGACAGGCAGCGTGAATGCTGACTTTCCCAGTTTCAATACCTGGAGTGGTGGCTGTGGCTGTGGGGCAGAAATGGGGGGAGAAGCTTTCATTTTTTTATTTCTTTTCATGCTCTGTCTTCCTCCCAGCTTGCTTTCTTTTTTTCTCGCTCCTTTTTCTTTTAAATTGCTTTCAGTTTCCTTCTCTGAGCCTATGGATTCAGCCTGACTTTAGTAATTATAGATATTGTTTAACTTAACTAATGGTATTCAAGATAATTTAAGCATTTTTAGTTTTTAATATCCTTGCTTTAAAAGATTACAAGCAGCTGTTTGAACAAAGGGGGAAACTGGTACCTATAGTTCCTCAATGCCTCAATTGATTCTATCTTTTTAACTTTCTCTTGTTTCAAAGTGTTCCCCCCAACCTGCAAGTTTGAGGGGAGGTTTTCCAAACTAAAACCTCCTGAGACTCTGTCAATAAATTGGTTAGTTCCTTAGTGCAGTGTTTATCATGTTTTCTTTTTTTAAATAGTATTTTGAAATTGAAATACACTTCATACAACATAAAATTCAACATGTTAAAGTGTACACATTAGTAGTCTTATTTTCTGTGTTGTGCAACCATAGCCACTGTCTAATTCCAGAACATTTCCATCACCCCCAAAAGAAACCCAGGCCTATTAACAGTGAGGCCCAGTTCCTCCTTCCCCTCGTCTCCTGGCAGCCACTAACCCCCTTTCTGTCTCTATGGATTTGCCTTTTCTGGACATTTTATATAAATAAGCCCATACAATATGTGGCCTTTTGTATCTGGCTTCTTTCAGTTAGTTGGATTTTCAAGGTTCATCCACATTGTGGCATGTAATGGTCCTTCATTCCTTCTTGTGACTGAATAATGTTCCATTACATGGATACGGTACATTTTGTTTATCCATCCATCACCTAATTTGACGTTTGGGTTATGTTCACTTTTGGGCTATTACAGACAATGCTGCTATGAACATCTGTGTACAAAGTTTTCTGTGAACATATGTTATCCACTCTTGGGTGAAATTGTTAGTAAAATTCCACCACGGAGTGGAATTACTGAGTCATATGGTAATTCTATGCTTAATTTTATGAGAAACTGTCAAACTCTTTTCCCTAGAGGCTGCACTATGTTTGTTACATTCCTACCAGCAATGTATAAAGATTTAAATTTTTCTACATCTTTGCCAACACCTTTTATTGTCTTTTAAAAATATGTATATTGATATTCCAGTGGATGTAAAGGGCTGTCTCACTGTGGTTTTGATTTGCATTTTCCTAGTGGCCAGTGATGCTGAGCATCTTCCCATGTGCTCATTGGCCATTTTAGTCTCTTCTTTCAGAGATAACTATTCTGATTCTTGGCCCATTTTTAAATTTCCCATTTTAGATTGGGTTATCTTTTTACTGTTGAGTTGTAAGAGTTTTTAAATATATTCTGCATACTAGATCCTTATCAAATATATGATTTACAAGTATTTTCTCCCATTCTGTGGGTTGTCTTTTCACTTTGTTGGTAGTGTGAACATTTACATAAAAGTTAAAAAAATTTTAAGGCAATTTACTTATTGATTTTAGAGAGAGAGGCAGGGAAAGAGAGAGAAATACAACTTGTTGTTCCACCCCTCTATACACACATTGGTTGATTCTTGTTCATGCCCCGACCAGGGATTGAACTCTCAAGGTTGGTACATCCAGATGACGCTCCAACCAAATGAGCTACCCAACCAGGGCTAAAAGTTTTACATTTTGATGAAGTTTATTTTTTTTCTGATTGATTATGGCTTTGGTATCATACTAAAAGACATTCCTTAATCCAAGATTTGGACAACTCTGCCTAATCGAAGGTCACACAGAATTTCACCCATGTTTCCTTTACAAGATTCATAGTTATATCTATAACATTTAGGTCTTTGATCCATTTTGAGTTAATTTTTATAAATGGCATGAGATAGAGATCTAAATTAATTTTTTTACATGATGTATTGAGATGTAATTCTTTTACACATGTATTCAGATGTTTTTCAAATTGTCCCAGTACCATATGTTGGAAAAGGCTATTATTTCCCAATTTGACTGTCTTGGCATCCTTGTGAAAATTCAATCGATCATAAATATATGAGTTTGTTTCTAGCCTCTCAAATCTGTTTCACCGATCTATATGTCTATCCTTATACCAGTACCACATTGTCTTGATTACTGTAGCCTGCAGTAAGTTTTGAAATAGGTAAGGATGAGTCCTCTAACTGATAATCTTTTTCTTTTTTTAAAGTTATATTTTATTGATTATGCTATTACCGTTGTCTCAATTTTTCTCCCTTTGCCCCCTCCACCCAGCATCCTGTATTTCCTCAGGCATTCCTAGATCTTTGTTCATGTCCATGGGTCAAGAATACATAAGTTCTTTGGCTACTCCATTTCCTATGCTGTACTTTACATCCCCATGGCTGTTCTGTAACTACCTATTTGTACTTCTTAATCCCCTCACCTCTTTACCCATCCCCTCAACCCCCCTCACATCTGGCAACCATCAAAATGTTCTCTGTATCCATGACTCTGTCTCTGTCCTTCTTTTTGCTTAGTTTGTTTTTTAGATTTGATTGTTGATAGATATGTATTTATTGCCATTTTATTGTTCATAATTTTGATCTTTTTCTTAAATAAGTCCCTTTACTATTTCCTATAATAATGGTTTGGTGATGATGACCTCCTTTAGTTTTGTCTTGTCTGGGAAACTCTTTATCCGCCCTTTGATTCTAAATGATATCTTTGCTGGGTACAGCAATCTTGGCTGTAGGTCCCTGCTTTTCATGACTTTGAATATTTCTTGCCAATCCCTTCTAGCCTGTAAAGTTTATTTGTGAAGTCAGCTGACAGTCTTATGGGAACTCCCCTATAGGTAACTAACTGCTTTTCTCTTGCTGCCTTTAAGATTTTCTCTTTAATCTTTAACCTTTGGATTTTTAATTATGATGTGTCTTGGAGTGGGCCTCTTTGCATCCATCTTGTTTGGGACTCTCTGTGCTTCTTGAACTTGCTTGTCATTTTTCTCCACCAAATTATGGAAGTTTTCTTTCACTATTTTTTCAGATAGATTTCCAATTTCTTACTCTTTCTCTTCTCCTTCTGGCAGCCCTATGACACAAATGTTGGAATGCTTGGAGTTGTCCTATAGGCTCCTTACACTATCCTTGATTATTTGGATTCTTTTTTCTTCCTGTTGCTCTGATCGGTTGTTTTTTGCTTCTTATGTTCCAAATCATTGATTTGATTCTCTGCTTCATCCACTCTACTGTTGTTTCCCTGTAAATTGTTCTTTATTTCAATTAATGTATTCTTCATTTCTGATTGGATTTTTAATGCTCTTGAGGTCCTCACTAAGTTCCTTGAGCATCCTTATAATCAGTGTTTTGAACTCTGCATCTGATAGCTTGCTTATCTCCATTTTGTTTAGTTCTTTTTCTGGAATTTTGATCTGTTCTTTCATTTGGGCCATGTTTCTTTGTCTCCTCATTTTGGCAGCCTTCCTATGTTTATTTCTGTGTATTAGGTAGAGCTGCTATGACTCTCTGTCTTGGTAGCATGGCCTAATGTAATAGGTTTCCTGTAGGGTCCAGTGTCACAGCCTCCTCTATCACTGAAGTTAGGTACTCTAGGTGCAACCTTTGTGTCGGCTGAGTACACCCTCCTTTTGTAGTTGAGCCTTGATTGCTGTTGGCAGGTCAATGGGAGGGATTTACCCAGGCCACTGAGCTGCAAGGACTGGCTGTGACCAGTGACCATTGACCGCCAATCTCCACTGTCTGTGGAGGATCAGCTGTGCAGGGGCTGGTGCTCCAATGTGGTCTGTGGCTGTCCACTGAGTGCATAACTCTGGATTTTCCTGAGTGGTGCAGTCCAAGGTCAGCTTCCGCCTGTGTTCTGCCTGGGGCCACCTTGCCTGAGCAATCAGTAGAGGGCTGCTACTTGTGCTGGGCTTGGAGGCTCCCAGGTGAAGCTGAATTGTGATCCTAAGCTGGCTGCTGCCAGTACCATTCTTGGGGCCACTTAGAAAGAGGTACAAGGGCTGAGGGCTTACTGAGGCTGGCTGTTGCTTGTTTGACAGGATTTAGGAAGTTGTGAAGCATGATCCAAGATCAGCCATTCTAATGAAAAACCACTGTTAACAGTTTGGGTGGGCCATACTTTGGCTGGGACAAAGCCTCAGGGGATCTTCAGGGTGGGGCAAATGGTGTTAGCTAGGTTGATGGAGTCTCAGATAGGGCACCCACCTGCCAGTTCTGTGGCTCTGTGGGGAGAGGGTTCTGAAAAGGGACAGTGGCCTCTTCCCACCTTTCTATCTGGGAGAAAATTGTCCACCAGTTCTCACCTTGATGTCAGACACTTCAGTTCCACCCTGCATGCCACTGGTGCCTTTCAAGCTGCTTGCTACCCCTGTGCTGGAGCTCAGAGGGAGTGAGTCTAAGTATTTCTGTGTGGGGGTTCTTTAAGAGGAACTGATAAGGGATTCAAGAGTTGGAAAATTTTAGTTTAAGCTACATAGTTGTAAGCCTAGTAGGTAATGCTTATGTTAAAGCTGTTGTTCCAGGAACTGAAGGTGTAACCCACCCTGACTCCAGGAGACCATAAGCAGTCCCACCTTAGTGCCTCAGGAGGACTGCAAGCAATTCAAGATGGTATTTCAGCCATTGTACTCCAGAGTGAGATGACCACTGCCCAGGACACAGCTAAAGACCATGGCCCAGGGCGAGAATACTGCAGTTTTCTATAATCCAGTTAACTTTTCCCTGAATTCCAAACCTCTTATCTACACTTTGTTCCCTTATAAAAAGGGCAATTTGAAAATGGAATTTAAGATGGTCTGTTAGGGTATGAACTCACCATCTTCTCAGGTCACAGGCCATCTGAATAAAGCGCCCATAAGGATCCAATCCCTGTCTCTGCTTATTGGGTTTGGTATGTGACAAGCAGCACAAATGCTGGTCTTTTCCAGTTTCAGAACTGCTTGAGACTCAGGAAGTTTCTTCCATTGACTCGATCCCAGCTGGTTTTTGAAGCCAGGTGTTATGAGGACTTAACTTCCTGGCACTGGAACCCTGGGCTGAGGGGCCTGGTGTGGGACTGGGACTCCTTGCTCCTGAGATATCCCTCCTGAATTTTTATCTACCACACTCAAATGTGGGACCAGCCCATTCCACTTCTTTGTCTCTCCTATCAGTCTGAATGGATGTGGTTTCTTTAATTCCATAGTTGTCAGACATCCATTCAACTTGATTTCTGGTGGTTCTGAGTGATGGTCGTTCTATAGTTTGGTTGTAATTTTGATGTGATTGTGTGAGGAGATGAGCTGTGTTTACCTACACCTCCATCTTGACTGGAAGTAGGAAATTTTTTCCTGATTGTTTATTTTTACACTTGATCTTAGCCAAAAGGCCGAGAAGCGATCCTGATTGTTTATTTTTAAAAGAAATGAAACCTATCATCGTAGCAGTGCATAAATATTGAAAGACTGAAATAAATTAGGTTTATTTGTGTTAGGAGAAAATGCTAAAATATATAGTATGTAAAATTTATATATTGAATATTAAATATATTGAATATTAATATGCACACATATGTTTATCAAGCACAGTGATATATTTCACTAAGCACAGAACCTGCCATTTAATTTATTTTTTTTTAAAGATTTTATTTTTATTTATTTTTAGAGAGAGGGGAGGGGAGGGAGAAAGAGAGGGAGAGAAATAGCAATGTGTGGTTGCCTCTCACATAGCCTCATGGGGACCTGGCCCGCAACCCAGGCATGTGCCCTGACTGGGAATCGAACCGGGACCGCTTGGTTCCTAGCCCGCGCTCAATCCACTGAGCTACACCAGCCAGGGCATTGCCATTTAATTTTTGACAATTACTATTACTTTCAGAATCTCGTCCATGGAACTCAAGTGTATCCTGCCAAGACTTATCT
Organism: Micronycteris hirsuta; assembly: GCA_004026765.1. Lineage (NCBI taxonomy): Eukaryota > Metazoa > Chordata > Mammalia > Chiroptera > Phyllostomidae > Micronycteris > Micronycteris hirsuta. The sequence continues at coordinate 1,435 of PVJI01012336.1, read as the reverse complement.
TAAATTACAGATACTCTTTTAGAGATCCCCACCCACCCACCCACGCTTTCTCCTCTGATACTACAGATTCTTTTACACACTTTGGCTGGCTGTGATGAAACTATAAGCATTTGTTGGTACATTTGCCTTTCTCATTAGGCTCCTTACCAATGCCTAGAGATGAGAAAACAGTTATTTGTTTCAGAAACTGCTGGAGTTGCTGTGACTGCAGGCAGCCATAGGGCAAAGGCAATAAAATTACTTGAGCCTGGTTGGGTGGTTTAGTTTGTTGCAGTGTTGTCCCACACATGAAAAGATTGTGGGTTCAATTCCTGGTCAGGACACGTTGCAGGTTTGATCCCCAGTAGAGTCGTGTATGGGGTAGGTGGGGTCTCTCACCTTGATGTTTCTCTCTCCCTTCCTCTCTCTCTAAAATCAATAAAAAGCATATCCTCAGGTGAGGATTAAAAGAAAAAAAATTGGAGAGAAATTTGAACTGAGTCAGGAAAGCCCTGGACAACACAAGAGTTTGTATTTGGCTCTCAGAGGAGGACTTCAAGTAGGGCAGTGTTATGATATGATCTGAAGTTTAGAAAGATGATTCTTGGCTGTGTACTTGGGTAAGAACTGAAACTTTTCTAGATTTTAGTTTCATTATTGTTAAAAAGGGAGAATTGAACTTGTGATTTCTAAGGTATTTTTTCTGGTTCTGAAATTGTGCCATGAATCTCATCTGGAATCCTCAAGGAATGAATTGTGTTGGACAATAACATTTTCTAAAGATTTAATCTGTGCCAACACTTAACAAAGAGTAGCCATTTTTAGATGAAAAATTCAGTAAGATTTGTTGCATGCTTTCCTGATTTCTTTCACAAAATATTGTTATTCATCTTTAACCCCCCCTTGATCGCTTAAATAAAGGTGGCTCTATAGTAGCTTAAATAACAGTGTGGCTCTAGAAAGAATACTGGTTGCCTACAGATACACTCTCCAGTCAATCAGTACATGCGTTTTACCATTATATTGAAATTAAATTTTATGTTGGTTTCAGAAATCAGACGGTCATAGCCTCTGAGAGAGGTCACAATTTTCTTACTAAACAAAGTGAATTGTTTTGCAGAAGTCAAAAGCATACATTTGAGCAGAGTGACAAGCAGCTGATATGACTTCAGTAATGGGTATGACACTTGTTCATGATTTATTATAGATAGCATGACCAATGTCAACTGTAAGAATTTAATGCACACACAACTCCTGGGTATTTTAGATTGTGGTTGTGTCCAAGAATAACTGAGATGTTTAATTAGTTATTTTCCAAGCAAATTTACTCATATGTAAAGAAGATTGACATTAGATTGTGACCAAGGAACAAGGTAAAAAACCAGGGTTTATAAAAGAGAGAGAAGAGAGGGATGAGAAAAAAAATGGCTACAGACAATTTGGGAACAGTGTTTCT
>PVJI01012335.1:0-52076 GCA_004026765.1 Micronycteris hirsuta | reverse complement strand
GAATACCCTTGTCCCCCTTCTCCCCTTCCCCCTCCCCTCTGGTTACTGCCAGAATGTTCTAAACTTCAATGTCTCTGGTTCTATTTTGTTTCTCTGGTTGTATTTTGCTTGCTTACCTCACAAGCGTCTTGGCTGTGACTGATCTGAATTCCCCGGTAGCTGATCTGGCCTCGGTGCCTTTGCTCCTGAGTCCTCATACAAAATCTTTTAACATTTCATATAGTAAAGGCTGCATGATGATGTACTCCTTGAACTTGACCTTATCTGAGAAGCACTTTATCTGCCCTTCCATTCTAAATGATAGTTTTGCTGGATAGATTATTCTTGGTTGTAGGCCCTTGCTTTTCATGATCTGAAATATTTCTCTCCAGCCCCTTCTTGCTTGGAAGGACTCCTTAGAGAAATCCGCTGACAGTCTTATGGGGATTCCTTTGTAGGTAACTGTCTCCTTTTCTCTTGCTGCTTGTAAGATTCTTTCCTTATTCTTGACCTTGGATAATGTTATTATGATGTGCCTTGGTGTGTTCCTCTTTGGGTCCCACTTCTTTGGGGTTCTCTGAGCTTCTTGGATTTCCAGGAAGCCTATTTCCTTTGCCAAATTTGGGAAGTTCTCCGTCATTATCTGTTCAAAAATACATTAAATTTCTTGATGTTCCTCTTGTCCTTCAGGCAGCCCTATGATCTGGATGTTGGGTTGTTTACAGCTGTCTCTGAGGTTCCTGAGCCCCTCCTCATTTTTTTGAATTCTTGTTTCGTCCTTCTGGTCCACCCCATTGGTTTGAGTCCCAGCTTCCTTTTTTTCCCCTATTGGTTCCCTGTAAATCTTCCTCCATTATCTTTATCATGTTCTTCATTTGTTCATTAATCTGCATCCACCTTTCTTCCAGTTTTGTTAGCTTTTTGATTACTAGCATTTTAAATTTTGCATCTGATAGGTTGACTATGTCGTCATCTGTTAGTTGTAATTTATTCTGATCTTTCATTTTGGCCATTTTCATTCTTTTTATCTCGGTGCACTTGTCAGATCGCCGGTGCCGGCAACCTGGGTCGCCTTTTTGGTGACGTTTCCTCTGGGGGCGGGGCCTGGGAGGAAGCAATGGTGACTGCCGATCGCCACCTGCTCCCGATCCCCCTCCGCTCCCTAGTTCCCCACCGCCTTTTCCCGCCAGCCTCGGCCCTGCTGGCTTCCACTGGCGTCTCTGGAAACGCAGCTGGCTTGCGGGATTCACCCGTTGCTTGGGGTCGTGTTTTGTTTAGATGCTTGTGGCGTGAGCCCCTCCGTGCAAACGGCCTCTCACTCCACTCCTTGGCTCGCTTCTGCCCCGCTTACCAGCCTGGATGTTCGTCCTCTCCAACCTCCTGGGTATCGGACTTCACTTCAGTTCATTTCTGTCCGTTCTGGTTGTTTAATTTTTCGCTATTGCGTTCGTTGTTTAGACACTCTGGATGTGCGGGCGGCGAGTGCGTCCACCTACGCCGCCATCTTGGTGGAAGTCTATGGCAACAACTTTAGATGTCAAGGCCATTTGAGTGAAAAAGTCAATCTCACAGGTCACTTACCGTATGATTCCACTTACACAGCATTCGTGGAAAGATGAAATTACAGAAGAGGAAAATAGATTAATGGTTGACATGAGGTAGAATGATAAAAGCTAAAACACAGTATGTCAGACGATGATAAGTGTTATAGGAAACAAATAAAGCAGACTAAAAAAGAAACAAAGCAGAAGGCCCATTTTGGGAAGGGTTTATTCTAAATGGGTGGTCAGAAAGGTGACTCCAAAGGAAGTCAGAGGGGGACAGGTGGGTGTCTGAGGAAGAGAGGATCAGTCAGGAGCATGCTCAGAGTATTTGAGTAACAGCAAGGGGGTCAGTGTGGCCACATAAGGGACAGAATGACAACAGCGGCATTCTCTGAGCTGTCACATCAGGAACCAGAACCCTAGACTTCATTTCTGCTAAGTGTGACTTCTGTGTTAGTAAGAGCCCAGGAATTAAATTACCAACACTTACTACCTGGGTGAGCTTGGGCAAGTTATTTAACTTGCCTCGGTTTCCTCATTTGTTTAATGCAGCAAAATAAAATGACTGCTTAATAGGACTCCTATGAAGAATAAATACATTTTTGGAATAGAGGCCAGCACAGAAATGTGTAATATATATTACCTATTATTATTATTCTTTACATTCTAAAAATATTCTCCTGGTCATGGCCCTTAGGTCACGAAGAATCAGAAATATCACAGTTGTAAAAGGCTAAATAAGTCATATGAAGGGGAACCCCCCAAAAAACATGGAATTATCTTCTGGAGGGCGGGCCCCTTGCAGGACAGGCTTCCCCCCACGAGGTGAGTGCTCTAGGAGCCCATCTGTATCAGTGCAGCCGCTGGTGTTGCTGTGAGAGGCTGCGTTCAGCTTCAGCGAACATTTCTGAAGACTCACCGCGTTTGCCCATTTCATGTCGGGTGATTTACAAGCACACCTGCCCACACTGCGCTGAGTGTTCAGCAGTTTTTGACCACAAACAGTATGACCCCTGTGCCCCACCCTCCCTATTCACCAAATCCCACCCAGAGCAACTTTTTTGTCCCCCTCCACTCCCCTTAAAAAAGTCCTCACAAGGAAACGTTTTGCAGATGTGGAAGAGGTGAAACAAAAATGGCAGAAGCACTATAAGGCATCCAAATCGATAAGTTCAAACACTGTTCTGAGCAGTGGGGAAAACATCTCAATAGATGTATTACATCAAATGGAGAGTACTTTGAAGGTGACTGAAGTTTAAACATGTAAGAATAAATATACAGTTTTTCATAAATAAATTCCATTTTTTTGGGTCTGCCCCTTGTACAAGTAAATACATAAGTAAATAAATAAATGTACACATATGCATACACATTTATGTGAAAAGAGAGAAACAGAGAAATGGTTTTATTCTGGTGGTTTAATTAGTCATAATAACCATTTCTACCCATGCTATACAGCAAAATGCAATTGTTTTCATTAAGTCAGGTGTTGAAAGGTCTTTAGGACGACATTTTAAAATCCCGTTTTTAAAAAGATGCTTTAAAATGTTTTCTGACAAAGTATCCTGTGAGAATAAGATTTGGAAGAGGGATGAATAGGTGGGGATCAACGAGCAAACACACGAGGTCCCCCATGGAATCATATCCGACCTAAGCTCAAACCTGGCGAGTATCAAGAAATTACAGAAATTAAACTTCTGGTTCTATTTCAGCATTAGTCTGGGTCCTGAAAATGTGCTTTCTTTTTCAGTATTTTCTAGTATCTCTTTTCTAGCGAGTGTAAAGAATATCAATGTTGAAGTAATTTATAAAAAATTGTAAGTTTCCATTAAAATCTCATAACTTTGCAAATGTTCAGAACTTCAGCATAAATAATCACCTCCCCCCAACTGTATTGCAGAATGAATCACGCAATCCCACAGCTGTGAGAGTAAGTACAGAAAAGACAGATCTCCATTTCTGGCACAACTTCTAATGCCTCAGTGGAGACAGAAAAAGCTCAAACACAAAGTTTACACCGAAGCGCTGTGGCTCCTATGGACAGGGAAGACCTACTAACATGTTCTGTATGGTAAAGTACTTAACACACAACACCCCTCGTGCATTCCGAAAAGGGCTGGTTTGCGGAAGCTCAGGACACGTGACTTTACGGGGCTGTTCCAGTCACCTCTCTACTGTACAGAAACCCAGCAATGAGCTGAACTCCCACAAGACTTGGTGCTGATCTCTGGTCCTGTTCCTTTATTTGACAACATTCCCGTTGCACTAATCCAAAGAGCAGCTCACAAAGCCTCGAGAATGATATTCTCCTTTTGATAATAATTGGTACTCTAAATTCTGGATGGTGAAGGTTCCAGCGGATTCTAGTCTACAGCACATGTGTAAAGTTTTAAACTTATCTGCTGACATGGTGGAAGTTACTCATGGAAGAATTATCTTTGATACATAGTGCACAGTCTGCCTGAGCTGAAACAGTTGCTTGAGATGAAAAAATAAATGTGTTAAAGTGCTTTAAAAAAGAAATTTAAAAAACAGTTAAGTTAAAAGATGTAATGGTAGGAAAAAAAACCTTGTTTACAATAACAATGAAATTGATAAAATACTTAGAAATAAACTTAAAAAGAAAAATTTTAAACTTACATGAAAAGCACCATTCTAAAACACTCCTGTAAAACACGATTGTAGACCTGAACAGATGGAAGGACATCTTTGCTTCTTGGTTAGAATATCTTAACATTATCAAAAAATATCTGTGTTAAGCTACTTTGTAAATTTTGTGAAATCCCAGTTAAAATACCAATAGCCTTTCTTTTTTCTGGAAATAAACAGATCTCACCAAATACTAAAGTTCAAAAAAAATAACAAAACCACAGATGGTTACCTGAGGAAAACCGTGTAAGACTATGAGAGGGGAATAGCCAAATGAAATACTAAGACCTACTGCAAAGTCTTGGGAACTAAAACGGTGCAGTACTGTAGTACAAACAGACAGACCGAGGAAAGAGAACAGCAAGTCCAGAAAGAGACTTGGTCCCAGATGCAAATTTGAATATGATACAGGCGCATCTCAAAATGTGGGGGCAAAGATGGACGTTTTTGAATATACGGTGTTGGAACAAACAATAGTCATTTTTAAAATGATAAATATCCATCTGTTCTTCATGCTATCCGTAAGCACAAACTCCCAACTGATTGGGTATTTAAAAAATAAAATTATACAATGAATTTTTTAAATGAGTTGAACTCCTCTATCATTCTTCTATAATCTGAAATAAAAAAGGCTTTCTGCCCTGGCTGGAGTAGCTCAGTGGATTGAGCGTGGGCTGGGAACCAAAGGGTCCCAGTTCGATTCCCAGTCAGGGCACATGCCTGGGTTGCAGGCCAAGTCCCCAGTGAGGGCCATGTGAGAGGCAACCATACATTGCTGTTTCTCCCTCTCTTTCTCCCTCCCTTCTCCTCTCTCTAAAAATAAATAAATAAAATCTTTAAAAAATTAAAAAAAGGTTTTCTAACTATGACTCAGAAATCATATGCAATAGAAAATATTGATATATTTGACTATCTAAAAGCTGCATAGCAAAAACACTGTATATAAAGTTGAAAACCATAAATTATTAGAAAATATTGGCAAATACATGCAAGATTAAAAACCTTATATCCCTAATTTATAAAAAAAACTTTTAAAAATTGATTTAAAAAGGGACCAAAAATATTATAGAAAGATTTGCAAAAATCTTTGAAAAAAATTGAATAACAAGTTCCCATAATAATTAAAACACTAAAAAATGTTTGAACCACTTAAAAGAAAAGAAGTGAAAACAAAAGAATAAAAAAACCAGGGAACAGAAAACAAATAATAAAATGGTAGAACTAAATTCAAACACTTCAATAATTACAATAAATGTAAACAATCTAAACACACCAAATTAAAAAACCAATATTATAGAGTAGATTAAAAAAATAAAAGGAACACAGATGAACAAATTGGAGCACAAAAAGAAGAAAATGGTCGATATACTTAGGAGACTTGGAAGCATGCTAAGAAAAAGCTGGAAAACATGATAAGGTTAACCCAAAGAAGAAAAGATTGGAACAGGGAATATTTAAATTAAAAAAACCAAAACATTGCAAACCTGTTCTTTACTCTATGCCAGATCTATGCTAGGATTTCCCACATACGTGGAAAGCATGATTTGCTTTCATCCTGATTTCCAGAGAGCAGAATTCATGAATGTTAATCAGATGTAGAGAGATTATCAATCATCGGAAGAAGCCAAAGAGAAAGCAGACATGTACTCTCACTGGCGGTATCTTTACTAAAGCTAGACAAATACCGAAGATGGGGGACAGTATGGAAGAAACTTAAAAAAAGTAAAGGAAGTTACATTATTATTTTAATCTTTTATTACTGGCTCATGGATATGAGACTGACAGGTTCTTTCCACTTTGAACTTGCTAATTTACAATTTTTCCTGACAGCACCTATTTATAGTTTGAGAATATAAAAATCTATTAAAATTCTGTTCAGCAGTTTTATGCAGACACTGGTCTTCTAAAAAGTCTGATTGTGGAATTCCTGCTCCAGAATAAAAAGGAAATGCTACAGAAATTTTATATTACTTCTTAAAGAAGACATATTTAGTTTAATCTACCCAGCATCTATCTTCTACATTTTCCACTCTGTCCATGAGCATTGGGTGGGCTGATTTCCCCTCTGCCTCAAAGGTAAAGGTGTGACCTTGGCCAATAAGAGCACTGCATTCCTAGGCCCCAGGACTGGTTCAGAGACAGGTACATCATCTAATTGCAGCTATTCAGAGTAGATACTAAAACTCTTATTTGAGAAGTCAGTATAGATGTTCCTTTTGTTTTTCCTTACACAGGAACTTGGAGGATGTATACTAGCCAGGATAGTCTAGATTATGTTATAGTAAAATGCAAAAACCTCAGTGATTTAATGCAACAGAAGCTCTCCCTCCTACTTCACATCCATCATGCAAAAGGGGGTCAGCAGGGGGTTCTGCTCATTGAGGTTGCTCAGAGACCTTTGCTGATGGAGGCCTCCTCTTGACACATACTTCACTGACCACCATAGTAGAGAGACAGGGAACAGGGACATAGTGAATAGTACGCTGGCTCACAAAAGCTTCTGCCCAGAGGTGGCACATGCCTCTTAGGTTCACATTTTACTGGTCAAAGCTAGTTACACTGCCGCACCTAACTTTAGGGGACAGAGGGCACAAAACTACCATGTACCCGGAAGAAGGAAAGTTGAAAAACATTTGGTTAACAACTAACAATTATACAGAATATGGACCTGGTATTTGTAGGCTTGTGGAGAAGAACACTGGCAGTGGTGGAGGAGGATGGAGTCCTGATAACTCTGTTTGAGCCTCTGGATACAGCTATGCCTGAAGCTGGTTGGCTTTGGGCTGTTAGTTCCTGTGAAACCATAAACTCCCTTTTTTGCTCAATTCAGTTGGGTTTTCTTCCATCTTCAACAACTGAAAGAAACCTGAGCCACATACTCCTTAACAAACAACAGACTCAGACAGTATTTTGGGGCTTTGAGGAAGATGGCAGAAGGTGGAAGGATGTTAACATATTCTTGAAACAGCACCAGGTTTTTAGGCAACTGCAGAGCCTCTAGCTGCCACCACCTCGTTATGGATATCTTGGATTCTGTGTGGGATACAGGAGACCATGCTGTCAGAGAAAGAAAACCAAAAATGCATTGATTCTAACTACCTAGACCAAATTTCTGCATCTTATCTTGACAAGCTCTGAAAAACAGATCAGGAAGGAGTGGTTTTTTATTTCGTTTCTGTAGGAGAATGGCACTCTCTGTAACTCAAAACCTACCCTGGAACCATGAGAGAACCCCAGGCCATGCTGGCCCCTCTTGAGTCCACGTAACCTGTAGCCTGCGGAGAGCGGAACACAAGAGCGCACTTCAACTTAGCACTTGCTGTGACCTGTCTCACCTACCCCAGGGCAGCTTTGAGGAAGACAGCCTTGACTCCTGGGAGACAAACCCAAGAATATCAATCAGGCAAAGAAGGGGTGTGGCCTTGTCCCCAGAGGCAGCGCCTTTGGGAAGGGAAGCCGGGGCCCAAATCCTGCCTCTGCTACTTCCCAACTACATTTCCTAGAGAGTTTCTTAACCTCTGAGCTTCAGGTTCCTCAACTGTACTGGGGAGACACGCCGGGGTGGGGAGTGGGTAACATCTACCTCAGAGGTAAGAGGTGGTTTTAATAAAAAGGTAAAGCATTCTATGCAAGGCCAAGCACCTAACAGGCCTTCCCTTGCTACTTCCTTGCCACCGCACCGCCTGCCATGTTTCTTCTTTATTTGCAGGTGTACTGGGGAGGCTGCTGGTGTGCGGGCAGACGAGGAGTTCTGTGTACATTAGAGAAACAGCTCTCGTAAAGCTTTGCAAAGTCTAGTAACATTCAAGAGCAAGTGCATCAACTTTGGTTTGTATTTTTGTTAAACCTCTTTGTGCACATTTCTTTACACATACAAACACCACAGGTAATTTTATATAAATGGGATCACAGCGAAGGGCTTCTTCAAACAGCAAGGAGACAGTAATCAGCTAGATGTATTTTTCCATCCTACTAGACTGGTGGATATTGTTAATAAATAAAACATAAGACAAACTGGCTCTTTCATGGAAAAATCTTAGATTTTTTTTTTTTCTTTAAACAAACTTTCCAGAACAGGCACGCTGGACTTTTCGTTTCCGTGAGTTGTACTCAGTTCACCAAACATCTGCACATTTACTGAGTACTTGCTGTATGCCAGGTATTATGCAGGTATGAATGGGACATAAATATGAATAAGAAGTCATGTTGCCACTGAAACACCAGTCCCTGCGGGGTAGGGGCTTTCTGCTGTTTGCCACTATCTCCCCAGGGCCCACTCCTGCCCGGGACACACTAGCCACTCGGGAAACAACTGATGACTGAGGAAATGACCAGCCCGGGCGGCTCGCGGTCCGCCAGGAGTTAAAAGAAAATAACATGAGTCATGTTGGTGACTGCATTTCTCCATCCATGAGTAGTTACTGATTAAATCAAGAGGTTTGGTGATCTGTGAAATCTGAAATGAGATATGATCACAAAGACAGAACTAATTCAAATATTTCTCTCAGAAAAGGAGTTTTTCAAAAATGCTTTGACAACATGAGATCTTATAACTGGAATAACTAGCATTTTCTTCCAGGCTCTGTGAGAGGAAGGCACGCTCACAGTAACAGTGATCACGATTACCGAGTGCTCACCACGGGAAGGACAAGCCTCCATGCTCCCGGCGCTGTGTGAGGGTAGCACCTGGATTCCCCTTCACGGAGGGAGAAGCGGACACGGACAAGGGGCAGCAAGGTCACAGGCCTAATTGGCAAGGGCACTTTCAGTTCCGACTCTCAAAGCCTTCCTTCCACATCACCCTCTGCTCTCTCTAACCACCACACTACACTTACTCCCTCCTACAACCTGCAAGACATTTGCTTTTCCTTTTTTATGAAAGGATTTATTTCAATGGTATCCGTGTCACATGGTGTTCCAAAGTCACAGAGGGAATCAGCTGTAACAGGGATTCACTTTCTCCTGGTGTAGACCTGGAAGGAATTTTTCAGTAAGTGGAAAGAATAGGCCCAACACGAGCTTTCCCAGTTGCCCCCTGGAATTGGGGTTCTGTCCAAAGGAAAGGTGTGGACTAGAGGGAGAGAAGGTAATAAAGGCAGCTAAAAATCCTGTGGTCTCATGGCTAAAGAAGAAAAGAGTTCCTCAGGTCACCACCCACCGTTAGCCTTGCGAGGACCGCCACTGTTTGGGACAGGCGTGTCTCACCAAACAAGGGTGCGTTCATTTCAGAATTTTCCAACCCCCTGAAGAGTGGCGTAATCCCCTGTGGAAAGCAGATAAGTTGAGGTATTCCAACACCAGAGATGAAACCCAGGCCCCAGGGCCCAATCAGCAGTGACTCACACCACATTCCAGAGCTGGCCTTCACTGTGAGCGCGCACACACCGGTCTCTCGCTCCTTGCTTGGGTCGCTGGGGTGAGAGCACTGAGGTCTGCAGAACAGCAATCACTGTGGGGCGGCAATGACCCCCCCCACGGCCGCATCTGCCTTCTGTAACCAGGAAAGCAACGGGCCCCTCGTCTGCGTAACTGAAAGGCTCTCGTTTCATCAAATCAGATTTGATCGCCCATTAAAAGGGAAAAAGTAGCCAGTATTTTTAGCCTGGTGAAAAAGAGGACTTTGCAACTCTCAAGTATTAAATGCATTTAAGGTAAAACTGCCTGGTCACGACCACCACCAAAACAGCAGCTGTCACTTCCTGAGCACTCACAATGTGCCAGTCACTGTTCTAACGATGCTGTGATGCCAGCACCGCTGGGACACCTATTTTTCAGATGAGAACATTAAGATACAGAAATGATACATTAACTTGCAGGGCCACACAATGAATAGGCATCAGAGGTAGGGTTCCAACCCAGGCAATCTACGGAACCCCAATCCTTAACCACTGTGACAGGCATTAACAACTTGATTTTGGCCTGGTAGGGCAGAGCCCAGGTGTTATTAACAAAATGGGGGTCCGTGGTCAACACCAAAGGTCCCTGGGTCACAGAGAGCCAGAGGGGACAGAGTGGAATGTAGCTGGTTTCATAGCTCCGCCCTGGGAGAAATAGCCAAGATCAGGTTACAGACTGACAGACTCAACAGAACTCAAGAGGACTTTTCGCATTAAGTGAGAACAAAAATAATTTATTGAAACTTTATAAGGTCACTGAAGTTTAATGTCTCCCAAAGGACTTTGATATTAAGTGGCCAAGGTATCCCATCACAAAATAAAAATAAAGTCTTGTATTTTACGGAAACTACAAAATTTCTCCCTGTCATCCAAGCTCTGCATGTATTCAAAGAGTGCCATTAATATTCCCAAACTGCCACATTAAGTCTCTTCTTCAGCCAAATGACCCTGAGTCCCCAGGCACCTGGGACTTCTAGTCACAGATTCAATCATTTAGATGTTTGCCAAGTGACTACTACATGCCACAGCCTCAAGACATTTACTCGGTACATTTCTGGACCTCGAAGGCCACTCATAAATGTGTGGATCTTAAGTTCCTGATTACAAAACAGAGAGATAATGATAAGTGAACCATTTCCAAATTGATCAGAACTGCTGCTTGTTTCATTCTCTTTTGTTTAAATGACAGTATGTATTTGAGCTTATTTCTTTTTCTTTTTTTTTGTTTTTTATTACTGTTATTTTTAAATTACAGTTGACGTACCATATTATATTAGCTTCAGGTTGTCCTGATTCTTTCATCCCACTAACAGGGAGGGGCGGGAAGAGCCTGGCAGCCATGGTGAAGGGAGACCACGGCTGCCTGCGCCTGGGCCCCGGGGAAGGCGGGAGAGGGAGGCCAGGGCCAGGTGCTGCGGCTGGCCGGAGAGCACGGCCCCTCTCACGGGGCAGCCGCCACTCAGCTCCAATTGCTTCTTTACATTTTTCTAGAGAAAACTGAGCTATTTATGGGAAGTCTCTCCATTGTTCTGGTTTGGCTTTCAGTTGAAAGTTTTCACAAACACTGAGGAGGCCAAACAAAACAGGCACAGAACAGCTACAGCTTGCTGGTTACGAGTCTGCGACCTGGTTTGCCTCTGAGGAGTTGTAGGAGAGAGGCAGCCTAACTTGGCAGAATGCTGCCATGGGCAATTCCTTTGGATCCCTTCCATGTCCACAGTGGAACCGACTCGGAATTGCTGGCAGAGCCGACCAAGTGCTACGCTGTGACCTGGTCACAATCAGAATGGGGGCCTGCAAAAACAAGGCATAGAGAGAGGCAGCAAGGTCTGTAATCGTGACTCCCTCTGTGGAAGGAAATGACATGCCAGCCGGCCCTGCCTGCACATTGTTTCATATTACACAAACACACTAATTGGTTATGGCTGGTATAGTGATTAGGGATGCATTAGCAATTGGATTTTTAAAAAGAAGACATTAATCAAGACTACTAATATAAGCAGTCACCAAGATTGCTCTCATTTTTCTTGTCTTCTCTTCTACAATGTATTGGGGCTTTCAGTATTTCAGCTGCCATATCATCACATCATGTAACCCATTTACACCAGGTCCTCGCCTAATGGGATAACCTAAGGAGTAACTTCCCAAGACTCAGTTACTTTGGTGCCAAATAAAATCTAAAGGGAAGAACATCCTGGACTCTGACTCCCACAGCGTGACATGCTGACAAGCTCCAGCGCACTCGCCGTGAAAGGGAAGAAAGAGTCCCTGCAAGAACCCTGTCCTGGCAAGAACATCAGCCACTAAGTGGAACAGCTGTGTCACAATAAACAATGAGAAATAAACAGAATAAATAGGTGGGGAGGAGTAGCTGAAGCCGCTCAGCCCAGGACTGTTATGCAACACGGTGCAGAGGTGAACTCTGTCTTTGGCTTCAGAGGGGCTCCAGTTTGAACCCTAGCTCCTTCATAGCTGTGCAGTTTTGGCACTGACAGACATGGCTGGTGAGTTGTCAGTGGAATGCCTGTAAGAAATGACGCCCATTGATACCCAAGACTCCGCCAACAGATCCATTCCAAGTAGACAACTTCTACCCTGTTTGAGGACTTGGGACCTTGTTTAAGTGTTCCAGAAGAGAGGGCAAGGTCCTAGATACCTCACGTAGGGTGATGCCTCAAGGAAAAGCCCCTTCCTGTCCCTGATCAAGGGACTCCAGATAGAATCCACTGCTCCAGTTCCATACAGGTCACCAGACCTGACCCCTCAACTTTCTGATTCGGTAGGTCTGGAGTAGAACCTGCAAAGCCGTAGGCTAAACAAACCTCCCACGTGATTCTGACACAGCTGGCTTGCAGACTAGTTCTTGGAAACCACTCTAGAAAAGAATCCAAATGGAGGTTCACAGACACATCTGTGGTAACAACAGTTTAAAAATCCCCATCCTGCCTCCTGATGGATCAAGCTGAAGCACTCAGAACTTAAGCATGTGGACAGTATTGTTTTAACTCACTGAAAAACCATTTTCACTGAGTCATGCTCAGTCATGTTGGATGCCATGCCCAGGCATATGAAGAATTTTTTTAGGGTTTAGTAATAGAAAATGCTTTTTTATATTGCCTGATACTTTTTGATATTTTATAAAATGTAAAATATTTAGATAATTTATCTCTCTTTTTTCTACTTTTGCTTCTTAGAAGCTGAGAGTTAAACATCTAAACTGACTTTTATGATCTGTATTTTTTGATGTTTATATGTTCTTGATTTCCTACTTATAATTTTTATGTATAGCAATGGCTTCAAATTCTTTGTGAAATAAATAAAATGTGTACTAAATCAAGTAAAATATCAACCATTTCAGTTCAATGTAAATTGTTAAGTTACTGAAGTACTAAACTAGGGGTGTCAAACTCATTTTTACCGGGGGCCGAATCAGCCTCGCGGTTGCCTTCAAAGGGCGGCATGTAATTTTAGGACTGTATAAATGTAACTACTCCTTAACTAGGGGCAAGGAGCTCAGCGCTGCCGCCAGGTAGAAACAAGGTGCTGGGTGGGATAAAACCAGGTGGAGGGACGGATTCGGCCCGCCGGCCTTCTGTTTGCCGCCTGTTGATCGTTGCTAGGCGGGGCTTCGTCCTGTTAGAGGACCCAGCATCTCCCTGTGTCGGTGAGACTGAGTCCAGAGAGCCGCATCATCCCACAAGATGGTTTCCATGCTATGTCTAGATATTTCCGGTGTACAATAAACATATAATCCTATTAGTACTGGTTGGTGTGCTAGGGCTATGGGACCAAGTATTTGAGAAAGAGAGAATCCAAGTCTGTCAGCGCTGTTCACATCACATAGGCAAATGCATTGGTGTCTGACACCCCAGCTTCACTTGGGTAGACCAACAAAAGGGTCAGGCAATAACCCAATCTATTAGATTTTCCTCAAAGAAAAGAAGTATAAGAAAGTAAATTCATCTCACCTATGCACAGCTTAAATGTCCTTTTCTTATGAAGTTAAAAAATATTTCCATTCCAAATATGTATATGTGAAAGAAAAATGAGTCAACTCCTAGATTTATTTCCTAGGTGGCATTGGGGTAGAACATTTAGATTTTCTTCCCAGTTGATAATATTTATAATATTTTGTTTATTGGGAATAGAAGAAATAGTTTTCTGCAAAACAACAAATGGAGTTTTATAGAGCAAGAAGATTTTACAGAAAATAGTAATCATTATCAAATTCTTCTCTCACCACCTAAAAATCTCAGAACCAGTTCTAGACCCCCCCAGGGTGAGCTGTCAGCCCAGCCTCCATTCAATCTGAACCAAGTCTAGGACTAAAGTGAAGAGCATCACGAAAACATCAAAACCTTTCTTCCTTTAGCAGCACAATTTAAAAATGGAAGCCAGAAATGCAAAGGAGAATAATATATGATCGCTTCCCTGAGAAGCTTAACGGAATAGAAGAGGTAACAAACACCAGTGGTAGCAACATACAGCTAAGTGCTACCGAGGGCAATCCCATGAGGAGGTACCGTCATGTCCCCCATGTTAAAGACGGAGTAGAGGAGGTGAAGAGAGACTAACTCACTTGCCCAAGATCACCAGGTAGGAAGAACAGACGTGTACAAATACCAAGCATATGAGGCAATGTAAATACTAGAGAGGTGCCCTAGGACCATCCCGAATCAGCACTGAGACACAGGGTTCACTTCAGGCTGGGATGATGAGGGAGGGAATAAGAAAGGCTGTTGCATCTTCGTGAACAGGTGAGACTTTTACAGGTAAGAATGGGGAGCTGGGGATGTATTTTAGGAAATAGTACCAAAATATAGCACAGTTGGAAAATACTACATTGTAGAGATGAAAATAAAATTATATATACATATATATACTTTTTGCTTAATCCCTTCACCTTCTTTCATCCAGATCCCTAAAACTCCTTCCCTCTGATAGCTGTCAGTCTGTTCCATGTATTCATGCCTCTGTTTCTATTTTGCTCAGCAGTTTTTTGTTCATTGAATTCCACATATAAGTGAGATCATATTTTTTTTGTCTTTCTCTGACTTAGTTCACTTAACATAATAATGTCCAGGTTGATACATGCTGTTGCAAAAGATAAGATTTCCTTCTTTTTTATGGCTGAGTAATATTCCATTGTAAATGTACCACATATAGACACAGACAAGAGTGCGGTGTTAGCCAGAGGGGGAAGGGGAGTAGGTGGAGGGCAAAGGCGAGGATGGAAAAAGACTATGCTTGGGGTGATGGGCACATGATGCAGCGTGGAGACGATGTTTTATTGAGTTGTACACTTGACACCCGTGTGGTTTTGTAAACCAGTGTCACCCCAATAAATTCAATTTAAATAAATAAATAAATAAATAAATAAAATTATTTAAACCTTGGGGAAGAAAACAGAAGGGTTCTTAAACATATTATTTACCTGGATTTGAAGCCTTTCTCATCTGCATTTTCCTGCACTAGCATTTTGCAATTTCCCATTCATTTTAGGCAACAAAATATTCCCCTGGTAAAGCTGCAACCTATTCGCCATGTTGCAGGGTGTCAGACTAAACACTGAAGCTGAGGCAGAACTTTCTAATTCCCTCATTCATTCAATAAATACTTACCAAGATCCCTCCATGTGCTCCCAACCACGATCAGTGCTGGAAATACAATGGTGAACAAAATTCATAGTTTATGGTCTGGGAGGGAACGCAGACGCTAATCGAAGCATCACACAAACATATGATAACCTGTTCGCTTTAGACACATGATGGGGGTGCAGGGCGCTGAGCTAGTGTGGAGAGCCAGAGCGGGCTAGCCCCCGGGACGTGTGGTCTGAACCGAGCTCCAGAAGGGGTTACTGAGCCAGGGTTAGCCGGAGAGAACCGCTTGTGCGAGGACCTCACGTCTGGTGGGAGTGTCAGGTATTTAAGGCACTGAAACGCCTGCGGCGGGACAAAGGGTACGAGAGAATAAAAAGGCCTCCAGGGCGAGAAAGTGATCATAGAAGAATGACATTCTACACTTCTGTAAAGCCCAGTGCAGAGGGTGTGTCATTTCGTCCAGACACAGGGGACACTGTGGGTGCAGCACACCACTTGGCAACTGTTTCTAGCTCCTCCCTTCCCCGGAGAGTAGTGACCCAGATTTTTTCTCAATCTGATCATGTCCATTTTTGCTATTCTACTAATTTTAAGCAAAACGCTGATTTTTTTTTCACTTCCCAAATGCAAAACAAGAGCCATGTCCTTAAAAAAAGAAAAAACCAATCACAAAACCATATAGATATATATGTTCCTAGAAAATTTTCCCTGATTTTTCACATACTGAATCTGAATTTAAGATAAATGTGGCATAAATTGGCTCAAGAAAGAACTATAAAGATAATAACAATAAGGAAGTAATTAGGAATTTGATATTTGGATTTCTCTTTGCACACACCCTACCAAAAAGTTCCAACAAATAGACCCTGGTGGTTTTTGTTCTATTCTAAACTCTGTGCAGAGATGCCCTGACATATAATAGCTTCGACACTTCCATTCTGACGTCTGGAAGGGCTGCTCCTCTGAAGTGCTTGCAGCACTCTAAAGGCAACAGCCATGAAATACCCCTTGCTAAAATGAAAGGCTGGACTCATCTCAGATGATGTCATTTTGTCTGGGCTTCTGCACTTTCAAGGAGAGCAACTTGAAACACTCAAGAATGTGGTATGCAAACTGCAAAGGGGACCGGTTTTCTCACAGAGGTGTGGGATTAGGAGGAAGGATGGGAGAAGGGAGATGGTAAGCAAGAGATTAAAAGTAATAATAAAGATACAATTACAGCCCTGGCTGTTGTAGCTCAGTGGATTGAGCGCGGGCTGCGAACCAAAGGGTCGCCGGTTTGATTCCCAGTCAGGGCACATGCCTCGGTTGCAGGCCAGGTCCGCAGTGAGGGCCACGTGAGAAGCAACCACACACTGATGTTTCTCTCCCTCTCTTCCTCCTTCCCTTCTGTCTAAAAATAAATAAATACAATCTTAAAAAAAAAAGATACAATTACAGAAGAGATTGGTGCTGAGCAATCTGCTCCTAGGAACAAAAGTTAGCATTCTAAGTTTTTTTAATAGATGAAAACACATACTTCACTTCTTGCACATCAAAGAGATGGCCAAAATACTGTGAACTGTATCAAGTATGATTGTTTACTTGGTGCTTCGTGCCTATACTTTGACAGAAAGGGTGTGTATTCTCCCAGTTAGGAAGTATCCAATCACATTTTAACAAGGGAAAAAAGCTTTCTTGGCCAAAGATTGAATTCTTTGCAAGGTGGTGATTTGTACAGAATAGAAACTCCAAATCCGACATCACTGCATGAAAAAACACAAAAACAAAAACAAAACAGATCACATTTAACTGTTTTTCTTAACCACCAAAACAAAAATAAGGAAATAAAGAGTCCAATTATTTTAGAGTATAGTGTGGACAAAACCACAGCTTCTAAAATTAAAACCCTAACCATTTTGCATGTTGGAAAATGTAAATTGTTAATGAACACTGCACCATATCAGTTTCCTGTTCCAGATGGTTCTCTGTCAGGTTGGCAACAACTCAAGAGCCTGACGAGAGGTGCAGGCATATGTCTTGTGTTTAAAATGAAAGGAAAAACAAAAAAAGAAGGGGACTTCATTTTCTAAACACTTCAGTGAAAATTACAATTCCGTTTGGGACCAATTCAGTCCAGGTGCTAAGGACAGAATAAACAGGCAACACATTAAGGCAGAAAATGTCAGGCTTCTATGGGAATTACATTCGTGGTTACATTTAAAACTAAATTTTAAAATACACACCAATATTACTGCCATTGTACACATATGTTCTCCTTCTGGCTTTTTAAATGTTAATCTTCTATTCTCACATAATAAAATAATGTAAGTCAAAGCCTAGAGCCCTTTCTATGCCTTTGTAATTTTCTTCTGCTGGAGTATCAGGTTGAACTGCTTATACTTAAATGTTTTTCCTCCAACTCAAGGTCCTAATGATCCCCCTTCACAGTTTGATTTTACTTTTGAGGATATTGTCTCCTCGAACTTGGAACACGGATTCAGCACTAACATTCTCAACAACTTCCTTTCCAATATTAGTTTTAAAAACCTTATGTTGACTATAAACCCATGCCTTCTTTATTCTGGGCATGATGACCTTAATAGATAAACTGGAAAACGCATTTAAAACAAAATCCCACCTGAAACCTTCACGTGGGAAGCATTTATGGGATCTGAGTTTCTACTTATCAGTAGATCATCAAATACACATCAAAAAAATAACAGTAGTTTTCCCTGGGTGGTGGGTTTGTAGGTAATTTTTTATTTATTTTTCTGTGTTTGTTAAAGAGCAAAAGATCTTTCAAGTATTCTATAATAAACAAGTAAAATTTCTGTAATCAGGGAAAAAATCTGACTATGAATAATTTAAGAAACATATAAACATAACTAGAGCTTTAAAACTCAACCAAATGACAATTTCTGCCTTTCTAAAGCTTATATTCAAAAAATTATACATAATTAAACAGCCATGCATGACAGGCGCAATTAGCACTACTTGAGTGTTGAGAGGCATTCCCATGGTGAAAGCAGCTTCAGTTCTAAGAACGACTTCACTCGACAGCTGCTCTGATGCTCTGATGCTGTCTTCTAAGACGCTCATGAACACCCCAGACAACTCTTCTTGGGCATACAAACACCTCTCCTGGAGTACTTATTCAGGTATCAGTGACATCTTCATCTGTTTACAGGTAAAATTTCAAACTCAAGAAAGGATGGATAAGATGTATTTTTTTAATGTACAGATGTAAAACTGGTTGGCTAGTGAACGTTCTCGTGGTGGACATACCTCGCTTCTGTATGTCAGTGTCCCTGCCTTTGTGGACTCACTCCAACCCCTATTATGAGTGGCAATGAGGGACTGTCAGTCACAGCCCACTGCCCATCGCTCCAAATCCCTGCCCCCGCCGCCCTCCTGCCTGCCTCCATGCAACACAGTTAGGGGGCTCACGACTCAACTTAAAAAATAAATAAATAAATGGTTTATATATTTTAAATTTTATTAAATTTGGGGGGGGGCATTGGTTAAGAAAACTATGTATGTTTCAAGTGTACAATTCTGTATGTGTACATCATCTGTATATTTGCATAAAGGGGGTCAAATATATGGTGACAAAAGGAGACGATTCTGGGTGGTAAACACTCACGACTCATCCTGGTCGAAGGGAACCCCTTTGACCCGGCTACAGCGCCTGCAAGTCAACTTCCTTTCCTAGGGTTGATCTACAACCCCTAGAAGAACGAAGCTATTGTTTTTTCCCGGGCTGCTATTCTGGAATGACATGAGCCAGGAATGGCTGGGAAAGATGAGGGGTCACACAGAGGCAGTTGTGATAGGAAAGAATGAGGTAATACTCAGAAGGAAGAAAAGCTCAGAAGATGCAAGTCCTGATCACACCGTTGGAGCCCCTGCCCCAACTCTCCTAATGACAGCTGTGTCTCCAGACTTCCCATGTGAGCAAGTATGAAAGACAAATACCAACATGAAAAACATATTAGCAAAATATATGACCAGATATTAATAACCTTAATAATCCAAGTGCTCTGATTTTTTAAAAATATTTTTTATTTATTTTTAGAGAATGGAGAAGGGAGAAAGAGAGGGAGAGAAACATCAATGTGTTGTTGCCTCTCACGTGGCCCCCACTGAGGACCTGGCCTGCAACCCAGGCATGTGCCCTGACTGGGAATCAAACCGGGACCGCTTGGTTCCCAGCCCGCGCTCAATCCACTGAGCTACACCAGCCAGGACCCAAGTGCTCTGATTTTTAAATTGTTAAGAATAAAATAAAGAAAGAATAAAATAAAATAGCCCTGGCTCATGTGGCTTAGTGGATTGAGTGCCAGCCTGGGAACCAAAGGGCCCTGGTTGGATTCCCAGTCAGGTCATATCTCTGGGTTGTGGGCCAGGTCGCCAGTAGGGGGCGCCTGAAAGACAACCACACATTGATGTTTTTCTCCCTCTCTTTCTCCCTCCCTTCCCCCTCTCTAAAAATAAATAAATAAAATACTTGAAAAAAAATAAATTAAAAAAGAAAAAGACCATAAGCAGCATATATGTTTTTCATAGGTACTCAATAAAATAAAATTCATATGTGGCCTCTACATTGTTCTTTACATTTCCAAATTTTCTACAATGAGAAGCTATGGCTGTAATAGTGGAGGAAAAACCTTAGGGTAAAGGTAGTAACATATAAAATTAAATTTAAGAATGTTAGGCTAGCATCCATCAGAAAGTAGGATAAATAAGTGGGTAGATATGGAGTCAAGGATTTTGAGAGAACTCCATGGGCCAGTGTGTACCTGAGGATAAGAAAGTATCTTTGGAGAGACATAAACAGCATCTCCAAAAAAAACAGAGATGGGCTGAAGAAAGTGGTCAACTGCTACAGGGGGTGAAGTCGAGTCGATGGAGATTGCTTCCCGCCTGAGAGGGTAGTGGTACCCAGAAAAAGACAGAGGGGTATTGAGGAAGAGCTGGTTTAGAAGTAGGGAAAGGAGTATAATGATTCCGTCAAAAATAAAAAGTGTATGACACTAGACCCATAGAATGGAAGAGAAAAAAGAGACCTTAGATTAAAGAGACTAAAGAGACTCTTATTTTAATATAATTAGGATCTTGAGTCCGAAGCAAGCTAAGTGACTTAAGGTTACACATCTAGAGACATACTGAGGAGGAGAAATAAGGCCCTCTCTCCGCTTTTGCACCAGATCACCCCATCTCTCCTATCTGGTCTGCAGCTCTGTGTTCAAGAAAACTACCCTGCATTCTATGCATTCCATTTCTTCTCTTTCATGTTTGAGACATTTATACCAGGTCAAATATGCAGTTAAGAATCAGCAATAATTAATCTCTGTCACTTACACAATTATGATTATTGGGATCATGTACAGATGGAAAATTCAGTGATAGAGACAGTATGTCTCATGTATTTGTGCACATATAAATATCACTGCAAAAAGATCCATTTCAGGATCTTAGTTCTTATAATGTGGCATGGAAAAATCAAGTACTTGAGAAACTAATTTGTAATGATCCCATAATATGTTAGCAGAATTACTTAACTAGTTAGCCACTACAAGAGGCAGCTCTAAATATCTTTCTTCACAGCTTGTGATATATTTTAAATATGAACTAAATATTTTAAACTTCACTTGATATAGCTGTTTTGTAATACGTGCTGTGGTTAACTATTTTAATATGTTGGATAGTAAAACTAAATGTAACAGTTGCAACATTTCTCCTGGGAGTGATTTAGGGCAGACATATGTTCTTCATCAGAGTTTCCAGCAGAAATCTTAGAAATCTAGAAGAAAAATAGACCCTATTATACCAGACAGTGTTGCAAACCATAATGGAAAACAAGAGTCTGTTTTTTGTTTTGCTTCGTTTTATTTTGTTTTGGCAGCCCTGAGACAAGAAACCTGAAATGCACAATGAAGGTGTATTCCTAGTGAAAATTCTAACACTGGAATGCCACACTAACTGAGAATCCGTAACTTAGAATCAAGAGATGAGGCACAACCCCTTTTGAAATGAATTTCCCCTACATCCTGAAGTCCCCCTTCAGCAGAGCGGGTGGATTCTACACCATGATGTGCACACTGTCACTTACTATAATGGGCCGAAGTTTTCACTCGAGTGTAGCTAACATGACAACTGGTGAGGAACTTCTCCCAGTTACCACACCACCATCCTCGTCCTTGCCAAACCAATAGGAACGCTCAAGGTCTAGAAAACAACTTCTCAAGGGAAAGATTTGTGAAATCTTGAAAACTGTTTTTCAATCAGAATAGTGCCCTTAGGAGCAAAAATCTGCAAAAATGTATATTCTGAATGTGATGAATTACTGAGGCAAAGCTGTGAGATGAGGAAGGAATGCAGAGGTGATAGAGTAAAGGAAGCACACAGGGAGGAATTCATGTTAGCTCCTCATCTTTCACAATTCTCTGTTTGGAAGTACTTCATATTTTACTACGAAACCTTTCTCCAAGGCGAGGGAAAGTACTTGACCAACTATGAAAAATGCTTTGTTTTAAAGACATACCTCGACTAACAATAAACAAAATGTCTATGCCTTGTGCTAATGGAGATGCAAGTTTTTTATAATAAAGTGGAAGCCACGAATCTCAATAATAATTTTACATAGTCTATGATTACCTGAACTTTTCAAAAAAGTTGTCATAAACAAATGAGAGAGGGAAGGAGGGAGAGGCCAGAAAGAGTTCTGCTGCCTGTCTCTGAACTTCTAGTTGAGAAAAATAAACCCCTGTTTGTTAAGCTAATTTGGTAAATTTTCCATGATATATATCCAGGTGCAATCCTAATGCCATGATACAATAATTGATAATCCCAAATTATCAAGAGGAAGTAGAATTAAGAGTCTAACAAATGGAAATTATAGTTTCTATGTATTATCATGCCTCTATGTTGAGCCACATACTTTTTAGATACTTATTAATCATTCATTCCCTAGCTTTACACTGAACCTAACTAAACAAGTCTAACCCCTATTGAATTTTTCTTTAAAGATAGTATATGTTTCATTTTTCTGCACATACCTGTCCAATTTTCCCAGCACCATTTATTGAATAAACTATCTTTAGCCCATTGTATGTGCTTGCTTCCTCTGTCAAATATTAATTGACCATAAAGGTATGGGTTTATCTCTGTGCTCTTTTCTGTTCCATTGATCTCTGTGTCTATTTTTATGCCAGCACCATACTGTTTTGATTATACTAGACCACCATCTTACACCACACAAAAGAATAAATTCGAAATGGGTCAAAGACTTAAATGTTAGACCCAAAATCCTAGACCCATAAAAATCCCAGAAGAAAACATAGGCAGCAAGATCTCAGGTATTGCTCATAGCAATTTTTTATCAGATCTATCCCCCCAGGCAAAGGAAATAAAAGGAAAAATAAACAAATGGGACTACATCAAACTAAAAAGTTTTTGCACAACAAAGGAAAACATCAACAAAATAAAAAGAATGGGAGAACATATCTGCCAATATATCTGATGAGGGATTAATATCCAAAATGTATAAAGTACTTATAAAACTCAACACCAAAAAACCCCAACAATCCAAATAAAAAATGGGTAAAGTACCTGAATAGACATTTCTCCAAAGAGGACATACAGATGGTCAACAGACATATTAAAAGATGTTCAATGTCACTAATCACCAGAGAAATGCAAATTGAAACCATAATGAGATACCATCTCATACCTGTCAGAATGGCTACCACCAATAAATCAATAAAAAACAAGTGCTGATGAGGATGCAGAGAAAGGGGAACCCTTTTGCACTGTTGGTGGGAATACAGACTGGTGCAGCCACTGCGGAAGGCAGTGCAGATACCTCAAAAAATTAAAAATGGATCTGCCTTTTGACCCAGTGATCCCACTTCTGGGAATATATCTGAATAGACCAAAACTCTAGTATGAAACATAAGCACCCCTATGTTCATTGCAGCATTATTTACAATGGCCAAGATATGGAAGCAGCCCAAGTGTTCATCAATAGATGAGTGGATAAAACAACTGTGGGACATTTACACAATGGAATACTACTTGGTTGTAAAAAAGAAGAAAATTTTACCCTTTGCAAAATATGAGTGGACCTGGAGGATATTATGCTCAGTGAAAAAGCCAGTCAGAGAAAGACAAATACCCTATGACTTCACTCATATGTGGAATCTAATGAACAAACTGAACTAACAAAGAAAATGTGGACAGACTCATAGATGGAGAACAGGATGTCAGTTAGTTGGGGAGCGGGGAGGAAAGGCAGAAAGCCTTAGCAAAAAGGAAAAAGGACTCATGGACATGGACAACAGTGTGGTGATTGCTGGGGGCAGGCGGGTATAAGGGGACTAAATGGTAATGGAAAAAATACAATAAAGATTAAATAAAAAATAAAAATAGTATAAAAATTCAGGAAATAAATCGATGAGTAATATAAAAAATTTTTATCGAAAAGAAATTTTTCCAAAACAGTTTTGGGTGTTAAAAACCCTATGCAAGTTTTGTCTTTCTTCGTTTTCTGATTCCACAGCCTTCTGACCTACCAATCTTAGCACACTGATTTTTCTCTAATAGGTTCCAGGTGTGCCAAGCTGCTGCTTCACTTCAGTTCACAGGTCAACTGGGTAGGGCCCAGAGTGGCCAGAGCCCCCAGGGCTGGCAGCATCTGACCACAAGAGTCCTGTCCTCTTGCCTCAGTATACTATGCAAACATTCTCACTGTCTATGTGCGTCCCAGTGTGAATAAGGGTGGGAAGCACTACCCTACATGACAGCTAGATGCTATCAAAATAATAACATCAATGGGGAAAAAATGACCTAGTTACAAACTGCATGGACCAAAAATTAGCTCACACACATACCATTGCTTTATCCTTGGCAAAATCATGAGTGGGCAACAGGGCACCTGTGTTTACTATCAAAGAGGGGTGATCTGTCCACTCATACACACCGCTGGGAAATGGCAGAGCCAGGACTCGGAATCAAGGATTTCTGTCTGTGAGCCCTATGCTTCTCCTGCAGGATGACATTCCAAGTCTGCACAGATCTGTAACATTAGCATTTTGATTTCATTCTCTGAAGAGAGTTCAGATGGCTTTCCTTTGTTTCCTCTATGACTGCCATGCACATACTAACATACACGGAAACTGATACTCTCTTTGAACTTAGCGAGACTGAGAAAGAACAACATTAAGCGACATATTCAGGCCATACCAATTTTCTTTCTTCAGCTCTCACCACTGACATGCAGAGAGCCAACCCTTGTTATTTTGTATGAGTAGAAAAGAGAGTTTTTGCCTACCGCTCTCCCCAAAAGTATCATTTGAAAACAAAATAGTATTCTGCCATTGACCACGCTGAAGTTTTGTTTTATTTTGTAAATTATAATTTCTTGTTGTCCATTCTATAAAAGGAAAGGATAAGAAGAAATAAAAGAAATTGTTGAAATTAAATTATATATTTAACATATAGAAGGAAATACAAATTTTACACACAAGGCAATTATTATCAAGAGGTATTCTTGAAATAAAAAGAATTAAGTTTGCTAGTCCTATTTTAGAAAAACTTGACAATCAATAGATTTCAATGACCAAAATGATATTTTAAATTCTTTGTAGCAAAGCAGAAACAAAGAGGATACATGCATAAATATAGGAAGGTCTAAGAAATTATCTATAAATAGCCATTATAAAAATATTAAAAAAGCACAAGCAATATCTAAAGCATTAACCAAATATTAATTAACTGTTTAGAAAATAAGAACATGGTAGAATGGTTGAGCACGCAAAACTTAAAACAATAAGTGCAGCCCTGGCTGGTGTGGTTCAACTGGTTGGAGCTTAGTCTCTTAAGCCAAAAAAAGGTCATGGGTTCAATTCCTAGTCAGGACACATGCATAGGTTGCAGGTTCAGTCCCCGGTAGGATGTATATTAGAGGCAACTGATCGATGTTCTCGCCCTCTCTCCCTCCCTTCCTCTCTCTATAAAATCAACAAGCATGTTCTTCGGTGGGGATAAAAAATATGTGTAAGCAAGCATAAGTTAGAGAATATAGTATATAATAAACGCAGAGGTAATGGAAGTGAGCTTGTGACAGGTTTAGAATTTTGTGTTTAAAAACATGGGCTCTAGATCCGGAACACCAGGGTTCAAATTCTGGCTTTATCACTTAGCAGTTGGGTGATGATAACATGCTTAAGTTTTTAGCGCAGAAAAAGTGTTGCTTTCTTGATCCTACCAACAGTTAAGATTAGTAAAATTACAGCATTTTATAAAAAGTAGAATTCTTATATTGATTACTTGCTTGTTTTCAATAATACTTTTTAAACAAATTTCATCAACCACATACTGTGCACAAGGCATAAAATAAACTCTGCCACCCAGTAACAAGTAAGGCAAGACTATGAACTGGAATAACATAAGCACGGCACTGTGGAAAGTTCATGGTAAAAAGCTAGGTTAACCTAGTTCCACAATAAGCGCCTTTAAAAGCAATTTGATTCTCCCAGTGCATTCTGGGGTATCGCATCCTGTCCTACAAGGCTGAGTCACGACACCCCTAACACCATTGTATTACCTTTTATCTTGGGACGCAGATTAAACATTCTCCTCAGCAGCTAACTGTAAACATCACCCTGCTTCTCAGGAAGATTGACCTTACAATGTACTTAATAAGGGTATGTCTACTCAGCCGAGTCGAAGTCTGTCTTCAGAAATAAAGTCCTCTCAGCGTGCACAGAGGTTTATCGAGGCACGTGGGTTCCACCGGTAAATTCACTTACATCAGATTTAAGTAGCATGTTTTATTCACCTTGTTTAAACTGAAATATAAACTCAGCATCACACAAAGATGCTCTTAAAATTTTTAAGTATACTAAGATTTCCACAAATTCTTATTTTTTAATCTTCAACTGCTAAACTTATAAATTTTCCTGTTATAAACATGAATGTACAGAAGTGTTTTAAAAAGTGAAATCACAGTTAAAAGCAAGAAAATGCAATATCCTGAGCAATCCTAAATAGGGAAACTAATAAAGAATGAAACGCTGGGTCAATAAACACCTTGAGCAAATATTAAATGAATACTCTTAGCGCATGACCTCAATTCCCCAAATAATATAGTCACATACTAATGTTACAGAAAAGCTATCCAAATAACCTTGGCTAAAACACACCATCTTTGTTGTCTGTTTCTGAAATTACTCATTTCAAGAACAACTTCCGATTAAATTCTCCCAGAATTCAATTTTACTTTGAATCAAATCGCTGTTCTTAGCCCCGTATAAACCATATTTACGTTTCAATACTCATTTCCAGCCAAACGCATGTGATCACATAGCGTCCTGCACCTAACTGAAGCGGGAACAGATTCCACAAGTCTTCCTTAAGCAGATTTTAAGTTGGCAGATGGGTTCTCTACTGAGCAAGAAAGTGTCTCATTTCTGTGGAAACTTCACTTGGTTTCCATCTCATCAGGGTTTCGTTTTCCATAACCAAACGGAGGAAAGGTCAGCAGCGGGCACAAAGGAACACACACACAACACACATACACACGCGCGGGACGCTCGGGTCCACGGCTACGCAGCACTGCTCCCGCGGAGGCTGGGCAGGGGCCAGGGGAGGAGTGGGAGGACGTACAATCCACCGCCACCGAGCCTTCCTGAATGGAGAGGTCCCCACACGCCTACACACACACGGTCATCGGTGAACGGAAACTCGGTACGTTTTAAAGTATTTAAGTTTTATGTATTTTATGAGATGTTTTCATAATAACATCTCCCTCTCCAACAGACCCAGGCTCAGTCCATACGAACAGAAATAAGCTTTACACAGAATATAAATAAAAATATTGAATCTGATACAGAATAAAACACATGAATGTCTCTGAGTTATATCACAGTTCCTACTAGAAGTGAAAAGTTAGATTTTATGATACTTAATTATATTTCTCCCAAATTAAATAGCCCACTTTACTGGGATATTTGGGTATTATTTTGGATACCACCAAGTAATCCATATTCAAATGAAATATGACATGTCAAAATAGGAAATTACTCTGGAAAAATGGTAACTTTTTAATCCTATATTGTTATGCAATATTTTAAGAAGGCTGTTTTTTAAGTTTGAAATGACAATACCAAAGAGAATATGTCAACAGAAACCCTTTGAATAGGATGCACTACATTTTATTTTCCTTTAAGATATTATGCCCTGTGAATATTTTGCTATTTTAACAAGGCTTTAAGGAATATGAATTCTGACAAGCAACTAGAAGGCTGCTTCACTCCCACAACTGGAAAAAAAATCTGCAATGAAAACCTCTGACCCTAAAGGCTAGCTAGCTTCCATCAGGGCTTACGAAGTTCCAAACCATTCCAACGAAGATGGGTATGTCCTCTTTCTGAAATAGCTTTTATTTTTAAACCCGTTTTCTCTATCAGTGACGTTTATGGTCTAGATCTTTGTTAGACGCTCACCTGTGATTTTCTGCAGCAAAGGTGACAACTGAGACTCCTCACAAAAGACCCGAGCCAATGCCTTCTTCACTTTTTCTTCAACTGCAGCCAGGTCCTTGTCCTCTGTGAACTCTCCAGTGACCGAATAAATATATATTAGGAGGATCAACAGCTCTTCGGGGCTATAGTCATCACTGGTCCTCTGATCCGAAGGCTTAATCAGGGGCAGCAGCTGATTTAACACACCAGACATCGTGGACTCCCCGATGCTCTGAAATAAAGGTGGTAATGTGACAATACATTAATCTTGTACAAAGATGTAATTCATGCACCATGTCAGTCCAGACAGCATGCAGACAAGTCTGTGATGTTCACTGCCTACACTGTTTCTTATTTGTTTATTTCTTGTCCTGGAGAGAATACTGCAAAAAATGTGGCATTAGAGTTGCTTGTTTTGAAAGATCTAGTTTATAATAGATTTAGTTTATAAAACTAAAAATACTAGAAAAGATCTAGTTTACAAAACAGTCAAGTTGTAGACTCCATTATTTTATCTTACATTTGGTTAAACAGAATCCACTAGTTTTAAAAATAAAAATACAAGTACTTCAGACACTAGAAACTTAAAAATATTATATTTGTAAAGTAAATGATTAAAAATAAAACATGTTAGTACGTATATATCCAAATGAATGCTGACACTCCTTCAGAGGAACGACCTCAGATTTTGCAGCGTATTCTTTTGCGTATTCTCTACATTAGTAAATATCCGTCTGAATGGGTTATTTTAAAAAAATAAGAACAGAAGTCATTTTCTCCTCAATCTAGTACACAGAGTAAGGGATCAAACTGAGTAATGTCACTTGGGGCTCAAACTAACTTTGGGTCAGTATGACGGTAATTCACCTTAAAACTTTGAAAAAAATTTTTTTTTTTTGCTTTTAGTTCTTCCACCAATTGCTTAAGTGATATTTAGCAGAGAATTTCAAAATTCCTCACATGTAAAAATAGCACTGCGTTACTGGAATAACTGCTGGAATGTACACTATGCGTACATTCTGAGGTTACTGGTACATAGATAAATCCCCATTTTAAATAATATAATTTAATTTAACCTATAACATAAAATAACTCTATAAAATAAAACCCAACTAATTATATTTATATTAAAACCTGGGGCCAAATCATCACTGCTTCCAACTTTCACATTGTTCACTTAGAAGTGTTCACTGAGCATCTACTATGTCCCAGGTACTATTCTAGGTCTGGAGATACAGTAGTGAACAAAATAAGTCCCCTGCTCTCACAGAGCATAGAGAAAACAGATAATTAAAGGGCAAAAGAAGTAAAATATATATTAGTAGTAAAAGAGAAAAATAAAAAAGGAAAGGAAATTGGGACCTGGGGGGGGGTGTTTTGTAGGTGAACATGCACCATCTTAAAGAAGAAAAGCCACATGAATAAGGGACAGTTGGAATAAAGAAAGACCTACAGAAACTCTCTGAGGTTGGCATCAAGCAGCTGAATGGGATTCTGTATGGGGATGACTCACCAAAACAAACTTTTCTAGTTGTCATTTCTATACCTGGGTATCTCATCTTAAGGTTAAGGTTTATAATTATATTATTTAGTACATGACAAAACAGCTGTTACCATTTATTTCCACAAAAATCTTGGATGTTCACAATGCACCACACAAAATAAAATGGTAAATCTTTGGAATGAATAAGGTACAAATGGAAAGAATAGAATGGAGATTTTACGACTACATGGTGACAAGACATGATTTACCAAGTACAGATACACCCACTTCTCAAAGGAAACCAGCTGAAAGTTTTGAAGGCATCCGAGAACTAACCTACAGCCTCAGGATTCTGTTGAGGGAAACCTTCAAGTGTCCTTTCTTTGCTTTACAAGCTGCCAAAAGCAGTTTAGAAGAAAGAAGCTGTGTGGTTAGCCAGTTAAAAAGGGGCCACGGAGGCTGCAGTTTTTGTGGGATTTTTGTTTTTCTTTTTACTCTATCACCAACTCGTTGTATGACATTAAACAGATTCCTTCATTGCTTTATATCCCATTTCTAAAAACCAAGTGTATACATCTAGTATCTATCCTAGAGAAGGCCTACGATTCTCTCCCCAGAGCAAATGGATTTTCTTAGAGATAGTTATAAAAAAGTAAAACATGGTAGGATAATCATCATAATCATTTGAAAAGACTCACTCACTAGCATCTGGCCATCAGACCATCATTTTCAAGTTGTTAATCTAAGATACGTTGCTAGAGAGCAGAACCCCTTATTACTGATACTCCAGCAGATTTCTGTTGGCTAGATAATAGCTGTGAACACCAATTTCTAAAATTTCATTCTCCTCTGCTTAATGCATTCCAAAACGTTCATTATTGAGTTGAATATAAAGTCAAGAATACTGACCAGTCTTAAAGAAGCATGAGATACGTGGAAATAAAGAGGCTCCATTTCAAAAAGCCAGATTCCAATCCTGACTGTCCACTACCTAGTTCCTTAACCTCTTAGAATCTCTTTATCTCTAAAATGATATGATATAAAGAAAGGATAGCTGAGCTCTTAGATTATATTTTTGTTAAGTTCTCCATTTTCACTTTCTCCATTGCCCCTTTTTAAAACACTGCAATTGGTGGTAGAAGGCAGCAAATCATATTCTCACTGTTGGCTACACAGGGCTGGAAAATGCAAAGCTCTACTGTGAAAACAACTGTAGACACAGAAATATTGTAGACATGTGTGCCACATGGACTGGAAACACATATTTCCTAGCTCTGTCCACTAGGAGGGTCTAGAAGCAGTGACACCCCAGGAGCAATGAGCATACCCAGAGGTCAGATCTAAGTTTCTAATATCGTTCTCAAATAAAAGGAAACAGAGATCCTTGGAAAAATGGCTAATTCTAGGGATGGGTCAGGAAAAATACAAGAGGAGCCTGGGAGATCTTGTAGTGCCAGAAAGTAAGGAAACCCTTAAAAACAAAAAAATGGTGGCAAGTCAAAAGGACAGAGGAGATAATTGGAAGACCCCTCCGCAGCCAAAGCTGAACAATTTGAACAAAAAAATTAAGTTGTAATGGGTTATAATCCAAAGTATAAGATAAATGTGCATCACTCCATACTGATATAAATTATTGCATTAATTAATAAATGTAGAGGAGACAAATCTTCCTTAAGAAAATTCCCAATAACTTATGTAGATACCCACCACCTGTAGGTAGAGCTTAATACCCCCACCTCGTGAGTTGGGGCTGCACATGATGACTTGCTTCTCAAAAAATTTTGTATAAAAAGGGGAGCGGGGATGCTCTAGCTGGCATAGCTCAGTGGATTGAGCACAGGCCTTCGAACCAAAGGGTCGCCAATTTGATTCCCAGTCAGGGCACACGCCTGGGTTGCAGGCCAGATCCCCATTGGAGGCAATGTGAGAGGCAACCACGCATTGATGTTTCTCTCTCTCTTTCTTGTTCCCTTCCTCTCTAAAAGTAAAAAAATAAAATCTTAAAAACAAAAAACAAAAACAAAAAAAACATGGAAGGGAGGAGTATCTTTACCTTAGCCAGAAGATGAAGGTTAACATTACTAGTGATAAACATATTGATATTGTGTCCCTAATATGATCTAATGAGAATGACACTCACTTTTGTGGTATTCTTCTCCCAAATCCAACATCACATGATGAAAGATTGGATAAATCTTAACTGAGAGACATTCTACAAAATGCCTGGCCAGCACTCTTTAAAATTGCCCAGGTCATGAAAAACAAGGAAAGGCTGAAAAACTATCACACACTGGGCCAGACTAAGGAAAAATAATGAGTAAATGTAATTTGGGATTGTGGAACACAGAAAGGATATTAGGGAAAACTAGTAAAATCAGAATAAATCTGGAGTTTATACTTAATCATAATGTACTAATATTGGTGTTTTTGTTCTGACAGATGTACCACAGGAATGTGAGAGGTTAACAATAAGCTGAGAGATATACAGAAAATCTCTATACAACCTTGGCACGTAGCTTACCTTTTCTAAAATCTAAAACTGTTTTAAAATAAAATTTTTATTGGGAAGGGAAGAAGGAAGGCAGGGGAGGATAGCAGAGATCAGATGAGACAAACCCAGGTCTATTTTGAATTCCTTTCTGTTAGCCTGACAATTCTAGGAAAGGCAATTTCAGCTCAGTATGAGGAAGAACTCCTACAACCAGCACCAAGAAAAGGAACTGACTCTGGAAGCAATAGACTTCCCACCAATGGCAAAGGGAGGCAGGGCGATCATCTGGAAAGGCTGAACCAGAGGGAACCCCATGCCTCTAGAAGGTGAACGAGAGCTTCCTAGCGCTCTCCATAAAAGCACGGCTCCAGACTGGATATGCATTCACCGTCTGATCTTCTCTGCTCTGAGAATGAAACCTCAACAAGAAGGAAGAAAAACATCACTGATTCCCCAGACTGAAACCTTTTCAAAGGTGAGAGAAAGAATCTGAGGAGGACTAATAATGAGGATATGGAAGTAAGATTACATGCCTGGGTTTGAATCCTGGCTGTACTACTTATTTGCCATGCGACCTTCGACAAGTTGTTTAACTTTGCCAAGTCTCAGTTTCCTTATCTATAAAATACCAACATATACTTGAATATTAAGCAATCCAAACAATAGGCACCATTTTCATAATTCTGGAACAATTATTTAGACTACTTTGTGGTCTGAAATAGAATAATCCCCACAATGGGGCAATCTTTGTCAGGACTCAAACATAAGGGGGAACCCCCTCTTCTGAGGCTAATTTGGGGGAAAACACTTTCTCTTACATCTGAGGATAGACAATAGCTTTTGTTTCATAAAGTTGTTTTAAAGATTTGGTAATGGAAGTAAATCACATAGCACTGCACTTTGCACACAGCCTTGGATAAATATTAACTATTACTCCAACCACTATTGCCTACCACTCCATGGTCTCCTTTCTGCCCCAGCAGAAGTGATAGAGACGATCGGTACGGGAATGAAATGCCTTCTAGGAATGGGAAGTTAGCAGTCTCAAAGGAGGAGCAGCCTACAAACTGCACAGTTAGTCAAAGGTTAAAGGCAATGTAAACATTATTAAACACTGCCTTTAAAAAAAGCACACACAGAGCAAACCACAACCAAAGCAAAAAAACAAAAAACAAAACCCAGGGATTAAATTTCTTATTCATTTCGATATAAATGGGCCTACTGGTAGGAGGTGGAAGCCTGGAGCTGTGTCTTGTGACAAAACGATTCTGTAGACTGGGGCTCGTGTTATTTTTGAATGAGTCCCCAGTAACTCCATACAAAGGACCCTCTGTAAAATGCATGTTGTCTTTAGAAAGCCCAACTTTTTGGCTGAATTAAAACACCTCTGCAAAGTCAGAGTCTGTCCTTGTGCTGGCCACCTATGCAGGCATGAGGAGCAAACAGGCCACTTTCTGTGTGGCTGCTGAGCAGGCTGGGCTGGCTTCACACCTGCTCCTCCATGGTGCAGAGCCTGCAGACACTCAGCAAAACTCTAACCCACCCTAGGGTGCTGCTGGAGAATCCATCTCTGCAATCCCTCCAAGCTTCTGCTCAGTCCCAGGTATGCTGCAGGTGGGTGCCTGGAGGAGCGCCTAAGGCCCTGCTACCCCAAACATCACTTGCCATCCTTGCATTAAGACTTGCCACTAGGCCTTCATACAATATAGATGAGTGGACTTTAATATAGATTCCCTTAACAAGCCATTCTGCTTCTTTATACATCCCAGGAAAAATGGAAAAATGTAACTGGGATGTGTAAGGATAACTCATCGAGGCACTAATGCATTCTTTATTGTGTATATATGATGTGACAGCTACCTTGATATTGTCTGGCCAAACAAAGAACAAAGGAAGGCAGAAGATTCCAGAACTACAGGAGAATGGGGTAGGAGTAAACAGTGTGATGATGCAATAATAAGAGCTTTAATAGAGGTAATTCATTCACTTTAGAAACACAGCAAAGGAACACCTAAATCCTGGAAGAAGTGGTACCACAACTGAGTCTTAAACAATCAACATCTCATACGAGGAAGGAGCAAAGCTCTGAGACATGAGCGATGGGATAGGATCCTTCCTTCATTCCTTCACCAAATATTTAATGCACACTTACTAGAGTGTGTGCTAGGCAGAAAAACGGCCCCCCAAAGAAGCCTGAACTCTAGTCCCCAGAACCGTGAATATGATCCCTTATACGGCAAATGCAATTAGGTTACAGACCTTGAGATGGGGAGACTACCCTGCATTATTGGGTGAGCCCAATCCAATCACATGAGTCCCTAAAGAAGAGGACTTCTCCCAACTGTGGTCAGAGTGAGATGCAGTGATGCAGGGTCAGAAAGAAGCAACACTGCTGACTTTGAAGATGGAGGAAGCGGGCCATGAGCCAAGGAATGCAGGGGGCCTCTAGAATTTGGAAAAGACGAGGGAGCAGATGCTCCCCTAGAGCCTCCAGGAAGAAATGCAGTGCTGCCAACGCTTCGATTTTAGTTCGGCGAGAGTCGTATGAGACTTCTGACCTACACAATCGTAAGGTAGCAAATTTATGTTGTTTTATGTCACTAAGTTTGTGGTGATTTGCTATACCAGCCACAGGAAATTAACACAAGTAGTTTGCATGAGCCAGGGCATGCAAAGCTCCGCATCAGGGCCCACAGCCCAGGCAGAGGACCTGGTATGTCACAGGGCTCCCTAAATACTTGCCAAATAACTGAAAGAACAAGAAGGGTAAGCAGGAAGGTACCTTGAAGGTACCTTTTCCATCTGTACCACTAGGGATCCAGTGAGTGCCTTCAGGGATGTCACAGAAAGGGAAGGCACAGAGACACACCGAACCTAATATTTGCTAGCTATCAGTTTTGCTTAGAACCAGTTAGTTTAAGACCTTGCAATCTCCTAAGCCAGTAGTCTTCGGGCCCAGGATAAGCACATAGGACACTGATTTTTAAAGTGGGGTCCACATTCCCGAGATTCCAGAGAGACTTTTCAGGAGGTAAGGTCAAAACTGTTTTTACAATAACACTAGGGCATTCTTTGCCTTTTTCACTGTGTTGACATTTACACTAACAGTGCAAAAATAACGGGGGGTGAAACTGCTGGTACCTTAGCACATGGAGGAGAGCGGCTGCAAACGGTGCTAGCAGGCATTGCAGTCTTTATCTCTATGCTATGTACGCACAGTTGGAATTTTTTAAAAAGCCAGTTTCACTTAAGAATGCTCTTGATTAAGCAGTAAAATGTAATCTTACAACATGTCAACCCTTACATAAACGTCTCTTTAATATTCTGTGTAAGAAACTAGGAACCGCGCACAAAGCACTGCTGCTATATGCCGCAGGGCAGCGGTTATCGGGAGGGAAGCACTTACGTAACCCTTTGACTTGTGAACTGAGCTGATGGTTTCTCTCAAGCAATACCACTGTTCACTGAAAAAATTTCAGATAGAGAAATTACAATAATTAAGACTTGGGAATTTGCCAAACATCTTCTCAAAAATGAACAAAGTGAGCTTGTTCCTTTAAGCAAAACAACGGATATAGTTGTTGCCAATGATAAAATTCTGCCTTTTAAACAAAAATTCAAACTTTGGAAAACTTGTATCTGTCACTGCCAGATTCTCTGAGATTAATGGTGACATTAAAAATGTGATTTTTTTGCATTGCATAATGAAATGTATCAACATTTGGAAGACCTGCATAACTTAGTGAGCCAGTATTTTCCAAATGACCAATGTATGATGTAAGGAAATCAGCCATAAGCAAAAGATCCATCCAAAATACAACAGATGAGTGAATTTCAATATAGAGAGTACTAAAAGTTCACTGATATAGTTTCCAGTTTCACATTACAATTTACCGTTAGGAAATTACGACTTTTATCAGCAAACATCTGAAAAGGCTATGAAAATATCCCTCCCTTTTTCAATTATGTATCTGCATGAGGCTGAATTTTCTTTATATACTTCAATCAAATAACATAAGACAGCATATAAATGAGGAAGGAGCAAATATGAGAATCCAATTATTTTCTATTCAGTGAGGCATTCCAAAGATTTGCAAGAATATAAACCAATGATATTCTCACTTATTTCTGTCTTTTGGAAACATAGTATGTCATTTATATTAGCTTATATACATGCTTATTATTTTAAAGGAGTAACGATTTTTAACTTTTCTCAGCTTTAATTTCTAATACAGTATATGCCAATATTTACTGATTTAAGGATGTCACATTCTAAAAAGAAAGCTCATTACTTTTACTCTCTTTTCCCCTTTTTATGGCTAAAGTGCAGTGAAGTGGTTGTAGTATAGCTTCAAGTGTCTTCTTTGAGAGAAGGCAATGCAACATCAGTTCCTTAAATCAGAGCTTCTCAAAATTTAATGTGCATGCGAATTACCTAGGGCTCTGTGGAATGCAGTGCCGATTATTTAGGTTTGGGCTGCAGCTCACAGATTCTGCGCTTCCAACAGGAAGATCAGCATGCGATCCCAACGCTGCTGGTCCATGGACTACATTTTTAGTGGCATCTGGACTGAACCACCCAACAATTTCTAGACTGCAATGTGTATGGAAAATAAACCATCCTGTTTGAATCACTGTGTTTGTGGGTTCCTTTGATATCTCACCTTCATCTGAACACCAACATAACTAACTCACAAATATCTATTTCTAGCCAAATTTCTCTCCTTGCTCCTTACCCACACAGTCAGCTGCCTATTGGACTTCTCCACTCATACAAGGCATCTGCAAATTAACTCAAATGTCTAAAACTGAAATCAAGACTTTTACACCCGAATCTGCTCCTCAGTCTGCGTATCTTACACTGCCGTGCGGACCGCCACTCTTCTAGTTGACCAGGATAGTGACTTGGCCTCTACTGCAGCTTCCCCTTATTCCTGACACATCAAGTAAGTCACCAAGTCCTCACGATTTTCTATACCCATGTCCTCCTCTCTATCCCTTCCTCTGCTGCCTAAGTTGCAACTACCATTATCTCTAGCCATGATTTATCTCAATCTAAACCAAATACTTGGTCTCCTTAAAATTACTTCATGGTTCCACTGCCTTCAAGATAAAGCCTTTATATGACATATGCATTTTACCTTCATGGTCCCAATGAACTGTCCAGCCTCACCCATCATGAACGCTTTCCTTACAGGCGACACGTCAGCTCTGCTGAACAACTTGCCTGAGCCTCTGCATTTTTGCGCACGATTACCTCCCTGCCCAGAATGTTTTTTCTCCCCTCTTTCCCACATGGTCTCACGATTCATGTGTTATCTCCTCTGATTTTCCCTAT
The DNA here is from genome assembly GCA_004026765.1 of Micronycteris hirsuta. Lineage (NCBI taxonomy): Eukaryota > Metazoa > Chordata > Mammalia > Chiroptera > Phyllostomidae > Micronycteris > Micronycteris hirsuta. Next base: position 15,090 of record PVJI01012335.1, on the reverse strand, counting down.
ATGTGTTAAATGTGCCTGTTCTGTTATCCTCGAGAAGCCTCTGTTTCCCTCCACCATGGTTCTTATCGCCCTGGATTTCACTGTTTATTCCAGCCTAGCTCCCTTTTAAGATTGAGAAATCCTTGATGGCAAGAACAGTATCTTACTCCTAATGGTATCTCTAGCACCTAGCTCAGTCCTTTAGCACAATATCAAAGCATCCTCACCTTTGTAATGAAATAGCTGACATCAGAAACATAGAAATGAACATTTACAAAGATATAATTATATGTCATTTCATGTATTCCACCTGATTTCTCTGTAACACAGGTATTATTATTCCAGAGGAAGAAACGGAGGCTGAGAAAGCTTACCTGTCAAGAACAATAGCCAGCAAACAGTTGAGCTGGGTTCCAACACCAATCTTTCTCCAAAACCTACTTCTGGTCCACTGCACATTTCCTCTCCAGTGCTTTCCAATCAGAGGGAAACCAGAGTTTGTGGGGAAGGGGAATCCAGACCCTTGAGACAGAGTATGATGCCAGGATTCTGACTGTACAAATCATCAAGGGAACCCAGCAAATGAGCAGGCAAGAGCAAGAGCAGCAACTTAACACATAAGAGGTGAGCACTGACTGACAGCTCTCAAGAGTCCCCGGTAAGATAGATGACTGACCCCAGACCCTCATTCAAGGTTAAAAACCTCTGGTGCAGGAACATGTAGTTTCAGCCACAAATTTTAAGGCAGAATTTCCCATCCTGGTGTTGTCATGCATGTTTATCCCCCAGGCCCAGGTGATGGCTGGCTGGGGCCTGGGATAGCCAGTGCCGCTGGGCCAATGGTTTCCAATTCTATGTGACTGACAACCCAGTGTATCCTGTACAAACAGCATAGTTTTCTATGTTTACCTATCTCTATGTGAACAGAGATGGGACGTGCTGAAAAGATGTGCACCAAACGGACTCAGACCCCGAAGGCATCCAAGAGGGTTGATGGTCTCCGGGAGCCCCTGATTTGAAGAAGGTAGACTGGCACTACTGCATGGGACTCAGAGGAGAAGTAGGCAGAGGATGGGAGATCAAGGGTGTGGAAGTTCTATGGACAGGCTTGGGTCCCTTCACAAGAAAAGTATGAAGGGTCAAGACACAAGACAGAGAAGAGCCCAGACTATTCGGGACCACGCAGCCCATTGTTAGAACTTCCGCTTTTTTTCTAAGATGAATGAGGCTTTAAGGAGAGGTATGATTTAATTTATGTTTTAAAAAGCTATCACTCAAGCTGTGGTGAAGAGAAGAGATGGTGTAGGGACAAGGGCAGAAGTAGGGAGACAAGTAGGAGGCGATTTCAATAATCCAAGTGAGAAGCAATGGGGCTAGGACCAAGGCAGATGCTTTGGAGGTAGTGTGCATTGGTTGAACCTGGAAATGTTTTGAATCTAAAGCCAGCATAGGTTGCTGATGGATTGGATATGAAATGTGAGAGGAGAAGAGTCTAAAATTATTTCAAGGTTTATGAATGGAGCTTCAGAGCAGGAGGCAGCAGTTCAAAGGAGAAACAGAGAAGCAGAATTCGAGTGAAATGTAAGAACAGGATGGATACAAACGTTTCAGGAACAGGAGACATTTGAGCTCAGGGCAGTGAGAAAGGGACCAGAATAAACGGAAGGCTTCTGGAGTGAGTAACATAGGGCACAGACAAGGAAGCTGGAACGATGTATTAAGAAGACAACAGAATAAGAAGATGTAAAGGAACCCAGACGGGCCACTCTCAAAGTATGAACATGTTTCTCAAATCTTCTCCCTCTGAGGAATGAGCTGGTAATCTGTGTCTTGGAGTAAATGATTCCCTGGCTCCGAGACATGGTGAAGTCTTCAGTCAAAGTGAAAACAGATTCTTACAAACTTTTTCTCCCGCTGAAAATGCCATTAGAGAAAAAGTGCGGTATAGTTAGTCACACAATAGAATACGACACAGCAATGAATGATCTATAATTTCATAGAACAACAATATGGAGGAATCTCACAAATATATTGTTGAATGAAAGAATCCATATAAAAGAATATATTACATGATTCCATTTATGTAAATCCAAAAAAAAACCAGGGAAAACTAATCTATGTTTTTAAAAGTCCCTACCCTTCAGAAGAAAGGAGTAACTGGGAGGCTTCCAGGGTTGCTGGTAATATTCTGTTTCTTGATCTGGGTGCTGATTACACAGATGTCTTCAGTTATTAAAAATTCACTGAGCTATATTTTTCTGTTATATTTTACTTCAATACAAACTCTTTAAAATGCCATTATACCAGGCCACATTTCCTGTGTCCTGGGAAGAACAGAGCTATATCTACTTAGAGTTCTTATTACACATTAGCATTTACCCAAAGCAAGAGCAGGAGAATAGAAGCAGCTTGCAAGGCTGTGGAATAATCTAATTCTACTACACGTAACTTCAGCTCCGCGGACAGGGGACAGGCCTTGATTTCAGAGAAGGATGGAAAGAACAACTTGCAATAGCTGTTCAGTGTAAAACACTCATATGTTTTAAGGGGGAAAAAAACTTTTTGGTAACTCTTTTTCCCTCGTCTCTCAGGAATTGATGTTTTGCTGCGCTTCACACAAAACGGCCAAGTTTAAGGGGCGGTCTCCTGTTAACGGGCCAGCTGGGCCTTAAGTTGCATGAAATAAGGGACAAGCCACTTCTTCAGAAGGCAGAACGGGACACCATACGGAGTCGGGAACTGTGCATCCCACAAAATCTCCAGCCATTTGTCTTTATCTGGTCACTTTAACGATTAAAGAGCTCTCTTTGCCATGTTATCATCAATCAATTACTATGATTAAGCAGCTCCTAAAAACGGGAGTTTTTAAAATGCAACTATCCGTGACCTAAATTTCCTGCTGGTTCTTTGGCCCCAAGTTCGGCCAGTCTGTCAAGGGAGCCAATGAAAATAACACAAACAGGTCGACACGGGGCTTTCTGAAGCCTGTATAAAAATATCCCCACCCCTCCCCACCAGTGCCGACTCGATGTGCCGCTCTTCGCTTCAACTCTCCACAGAATGTATATGGATCTAAATATCCATCTTCCCCTCCCCCCCCCTTTCTCCCTTTCTTGCCTGCTTTCTTTCTAATCTGGCTAAGCAGCAGTCCCACAACTCTGTAGGCAACTGAAATGATGTCGTTTTGCTGACTCCAGCAAAGAAGTTACATTTTGGCAAATTAGTGAATATATGAGAAGATGAAAATATAAACTTAGCTATCCTAGTGGAGAATGTGATACTGCACTTCCAAGCCTGTGTAGAATTTGAATTCCAGGATGTACAAAGCAAAGCAAAGCAAAGCAAAGCAGAGACGACCGAAAGGGGAGGAGGAAGAAAGAGGAAGTACAGGCACAGCGTATAGGTTGTCTGTGAAAACCAGAACAGTTATCTTAAGTGCTATTTCAACGCTTTTCACATTCCTTGACAGGAAGTAAGGAGAAGGGCGCCGCACTCTCCAAGGCCCCAGGCTCCCTTGGGAGAGGTATGAGAAACACGGAAATCCTCTTCAGTAACAACGCACCGTTCCTCACATCTGTGACACGCTCGCCTACCTGCAGCTCAGTGGGCTGCGACGAGGCCCCAGAGCCCTCTCTCTTGAAGCACCCCGGTCCGGGCCATCTTACTCAGAAGCAATTCAGGAACATTCTGCTCCAGAGAACATGTTTGGACAAACTCCTGAAAAGGCTTAAATGCCATCATGGGGACCCAAAGGCACAATCGAGAAGGCAGCAAACTTGACCTTAGTGGTTTCTACTTTCCTTTCTCAGACTTTACCTCTCCCTTGTCCCACCAAACACTCAAAACTCACTGGCTTCTTCCTAGCACCAGTAAACGAGCATTCCTACTCTTAGAAACGAATGGCGGAATGGCTGAACTCTTCCACGAGAATCGTGCAAGTTAAAAGAGGAAAAGAGAGACTCTATAAGCAAGTGCGATACCCTTTAACGGTTAAATTTCTGGTTTGGTAGTAGTTGGGCAGTAATTTGTCACAGAAAGCCTTTCTGGAACTCCTCAAATCACATTTTACAGAAATTAACTGAAGGATATTCTTTCCTCCTTTTTGGAAAATGCACTAGTATAGATTCCACAGGTAAATACCTCGTTTCAATAAAAGGACCGTATGAAGGAGTGTATTTTAAGTCCCACTATACCACTGAACTCCAGCAAGGCATGTCACAGCTCTGGGCTTCAAGTTCTCTGTAAAAAGGTGGATAATGCCACATACCTCCCCTCCGACTTCAGCTCACACCTCAGACTTCATAGAATACAAATGAGATGAGCATTTCATAAACTATACAGCAGTCTCCACTTGCTCTACTACCACACTTATCACCATTTTATTACCTTCCTCTCCCAAGCTATGCTTCTATTTAGAAGAGGCCTGGCGTATCGGATATATTTATGTGTCTCCAAAGAGTCACTGCCCACTGCCCTCCACCCCGAGACTGGGCCACTTGTTCAATGAAGTGCCTGGACCACCGCTGCCCTGCCTCATCCCTGCTCTGCCAGCCCTTTCAGACTCCCCCGTAGCCTGCTTCGACAGGGCTCCATCACACCCATGCGGGGGCGGCCATACCAGCAGCATGCCTAGATCCAGCCTCCCAGCCCTGTGGAGGCCCTGGCTTCCCTCCTGGCCACCCAGAGGACCCAGAGAACACCACACGGAAGGAAGGTCAGTTAACACTCCTTATAATAAACTTTAAGACAAATGAAAGGCAGGGCAGGCTTAAATTTTTTTTTTAATTAAAAATAAAATAAAACAAAAAGGAATAAGCAAATAAATAACACCACCAAGCTTGTGGTCATGTGTTATAGCCACGACAGGAAGCTATCACACAGTGATGTAGAGTTATTAGTAGAATATATCATCTTACTGAAAATGCAAAATTAATGTCATTTTGCTGTGAAAGTCCCTACATCTTGCATTACTCACATCTACACTGATTGTTATGCTTTTGGGGGCAGAAAAATAAAATATTTTATTCTTTGTGAATGTACGCATCAAAGGTACTAATTTAATAAATGTAACATTTAAAATATCCACAGTTCAGGGAGGAGACAGGAAAGAAAGGCAGAGAGATGAGAAAGAAATGACAGATAAATTCTTCCCTCAGCTTTTCCACTTTGAAATCTATTGTTAATTACTCTAAGTCTGTCTCTGGCCCTTATCCTCGATGTCCCCTCTCCGTGGAGCACTTTCGCTCCAGATATCCACTAGCTGACCCTGCACTTGCTTCAGGTCTTCACTCAAAGGCCACTTTTCAGTGAGGACGAACCTGACAAATTGCAACCGTTCTCCTCTAAAACCAGATCACCCCACACCCCTTCCCTGCTTCAGATTTCTCCACTGAACTGCTCACCATGTGCTTATGACGTGCTTTACCTACTTACTTTGTCCATCGTCTGTCTGGCCTCACTCAGTGCTCAGTGAGTCTAGGATTGCTCTGTGTTTTGTTCACTGCAGCGTGCCTGGGGCCTAAAATGTCTGTGACACATAGCTGGAACCCATTCTTTGTGGAATGAGTGGGTAGCTGAGTAAGTGAAGGCTCTAAAATAATAATCCCTGATACAAATGATTTTTTCCAAGTCACCTTTTCACAGCTGCACTGTGAAATATACAGAACACAAAATGCACTATATTAGCCATTGTAAGTGCACAGTTCAGTGGCATTAACTACTTTCACACTGCTATGCACCCATCACCATTGTCCACCTGAGAACTTTCACATTTTCCCAAATGGAGACTGTACATCACTAAACATACCCCCCACTGCCTCCTCCCTCAGGCCTTTACAAGCACCACTCTACCTCCTGTCTCTAGGAATTCGACTACTATACGTACCTCACAGAAGTGGAGTCATACGTATGTATTTCATTTAGCATACTATCTTCCAGGTTCATCAATGTTGCAGTATGTGTCAGAATTTTTTTCCTTCATTACCCTAAAAAATATTTCATTGTAGGTATATACCACATTTAAAAACATTATTCATCTATTGATGGACATTTGGGTTATTTCCACCTTTCGGCTATTACCAATACTGCCCCTATGAACAGTGATGTATCCGATGTACTTTTCATAGAACGTATAAAAGGATGGGGCTATAGAGGTTATGACATCCAATCTTTGCCAACACGCCAACCTCCCTTCTTTGCCTTAGTGACAAAAAGAAAAAAAAAAACCTGTGAAACAAACCAGCTGCTTCTACAATAGAGCTCATTAATTCTGTTGATAATGCCTGATATACTTTCTTTCAAGCTTGTGAAATAGGCCTCTTCTCTGGGAAGGTACACAGAGAGAGATACAGAGGCTGGGGACTCATGGAAAGAAATGCTGAAGTTTGAAAAAACTTGTCTGAGACAAAGAAAGGAATTCTCTAGATTCGAAAGGGCAACATTTCTGAAAATGACAAAAAGAAAGATTATGGTAACCTGAGGTAAACAGCGTATTTTCCCTACTCCCAATGCAAATAGTGATATGTAAATACAGGAAATGAGGCAGAGCCCATTCACAACCAAGGCGACAGCAACCAAGACTTGGCTTGAGCATGAAGGACCAGAGACCATATTCAGAGGGTCAGAGATCAGAGGATGCTGTAATGAAAAGACGCCCACAAAGAAGGAGTCTCCATGTACTAGATTCTTTGCAATCTAGGTCCACATAACAAGATGAAACATCTGATAGCATTTGGGAAAGGGAGGTAGGAGGGTGGAGGGTAAATAAGAGGAATGGAAGAGCCGTGATTTCACTAAACACTAAGTCAGTGGCTTTTACCCTCTGTAAGAAGATGAGTATGTTATACTATTAATCATCTCCTCCTCTAAAAAACCTTACTAACAACTCCTTTGCTTAAAATCCCTAATTCTCCTCTTCTCTGCCTGGTAGTTCTTATGCTTTAATACCCAATGTATATGTCCCCTTCTCCGTGAAGTCTTCCCAGTGGGTGAGATCCTCAGCGTCATGGGCATAGCTGCTTCCTCCCACATCTCCCCATAATACTTTGTACCCTCCTCCGCTCCAGGACTTAGCCCACTGCACTGCGGTTACTTGGCGTGAGTTACCCAGTTGGCTACCATGCTCAGGGCACAGGTTTCATTTATTTGTAGGTTATAATTCCATGTGACTGATCCAGAAGGATTTGAAGACTGATGAGGAACATCAAATATTGAACATAAATACCGATGTCATTGAAGTATAAGCAATGGGTCAAAAAATTCCTAAACTGCAATCACATTTCAAGACCTCCAGCTGGTCAGTTGTTCCTAGGCATTTCCAGATGCTCCTTGGTGAGCTATTCAATATCTGCAATCTGGTTAGTGAACCAAGACAGTTGATTTAGATTTCAATTTTGTTTAAAAACTTTGTAAAAATACCTGGTAACCTAGGATAAAGACAGTGCCGAAATCTAAGATTTTACATTGATTATGGTGTCCACCAAAACTGAGAAGAAAGGATCAGTTCTCTCCTTATACAGGACAAATTTCTCTAACTTGTGATGTTTCTCTTCATTATACAAAATTCTCAATGTTAATTATGCCCTATGTTTTCTTTACAGCACAGATAATTGGGGTAGGGCCATAATTAAAGGTGAACTACAGTATCTTGAAGTAATTCTAGGCTAGATAATACAAGCCCTCTTGCTAGAACAATGCGCACACACAATATAATCATATATAAATGATAACGAACTTACTTTTTAACTCATTGCTGGCTTGTAAGAAAGAAATAAACACACACAAACCAACCATTGAGCTGAAACCAGACGCTGGAAAACAAGGCAACAGAAAGCTAGTGTTGCCTTGGGGAAACCTTGACTTCTGCGTAGGAACATGGAAGTTTGGCCATGGGCCCCTATCAGGGCGGGACAGTTGAACCTGCAACTCCTCTGTTAATTCAGGACACTGGAGTGACTAAACAGTTGCAGACTGGTAGTGTCCCTAGGGACCCCCAGCTCTATGGGAGGAGCCTAACCAAATCTTCCCTGAAGGGATGCACCCCTCATTTAGGCCTGCAGAATTACCAAAGACTATTCTACTGGATATGAGCTCACAACCCAAAACTACAAAACACACAAGGAAGCCAACCAATGGGTGAGTCAGTAGACACATCATAGCAGCTACAGATGCCAGCGACTTCAAGAGTGGAATTATCAACTGAAGAACATAAACTGCTTATACATGAAATGTTCAAAGAAATCAAAATGAAAAAGAAAAAAATAAGATGGGGATAATATATTATCAAAAATAACCCTTTAGTATTTTTTAAAAAAAATAAAACAGAATTTTTAAAAGTGAAAAATATAATATTTGAAATGAAAAACTTAAATACTGACTTCTAATACCGAAGAGGGAAATAGTGAAATAGAGGGTAAGTCTGAAGATATTACCAAAACTTTGGCAAAGAAAGAAAAGACAAACAGTATGAAAAGAATATTGAATGAGAGCACATAAAACATGTTTGATTGGAGTCCCAGAATTTTTTTTAAAAAGGGGGGTGGGGTGGGGAGAGACATAATACCAGGACAGAGACTATATGAGAATTTTAATACCTGAAGAAAACATAAATACATAGAACAGGAAATACACTTTATACCAAGTAGGGTGAATGCGAAGAAATCTAGAATTAGACATTGCAACATTATAATGAATTTTTAAAAAATACAAACACACACATACACACACACACACACACACAGCAGCCAAATGGATCACAGTAAAAGGAACTGATACCATGGTGACTGCGCATGTCTCAATAGCTACAACAGAGGCCGGACAGAGCAGAATAAATATAATCGGCCAGTCCAGAGTAATAACCACCTTTGCACACTTAGCTCCTGTCATAGCGCCAAGCATATCCTAAAGCGTTCAGAAAATGCTGGTTGAATAACAATTCTATTCCTCATCTCCACGCTAATTAAATGATTAAATTAGTTACTAGGAAAAATAAAATGAGACTCACAGTAATGAAATCAGAAACTGGCTTATTTCCTCATTTTGTTAAGAGTCTTGGGGCAGGGAAATGCAACAATAAATTCACCACAAACTGAAAAGCATCAGCTAATATGAAACAGTGAGTCCCTACACCCCCACATCTCATCCTTGCTCTCAGTCGAGAGAAACGCCTTTTATTCCGTACAGCCAGAGAAACGCCTTTTATTCCGTACAGCCAGCGAGGAATGTTTTTGTTTACCACAGAGATTCATATTCTCCGCGCCGATGCTGCTGCTTGCGCTGTGCCGCACAGATGGCTGTTTGCATGTTTGTGAGACGGCCGCCCATATTGACTAGAGAGAGCCTCAGCTCCAATTTCAGTTTACTTTGGGGTTTCATATTCTGCTGACGCCAGATAAAACTTTCTTCCTTAACAATGACTGCATAGAATTCCGCAACAATTTCTATTGAATTTCAGGCTCTCAGAAGCCACCTAACAAGTAGCAAAAATTTCAAATTATTTTTAGGCTTAATAACTTTTCCACTTAAGTAAAAGCAAATATTATTACTACAGAAAAAACTTTATTTCTTAAAACAAAGCCATATAATGTGCTACATTTTAGCTTGGCTTGCATGTTTTAATTTCCTGTGTGTAGAGACTAGGGTATTGGATGTGCAAATCCACTTGAGACAAAGTTGTAATATTTTCCAAATTATTCAAATATAAACAAAAAATCCTACTAAATTTAAAATTTCAATTGCATGTGGAGTAAGACTAAATAATTGTTTTAACCTGCAAGTAATTCAATGAGTTTATATGACAACTACATTCTTCTGAAATCTTCCCATTTTCTTTAGCACTCATTGTAGACTGAAATTAACTCCTAAGTTAATTAAAATGTAACCATGAATCAGATCTACGTATATTGCTATTACTTTGTTTATTTTTGCCTTGTCGCTTCCCACCCCAGAAATAAGATTTAAAGAGAAAAAAGAGCAGTGGCTAATTTAGATCACTGTGGTGTCTTTAAATTGGCTCCATGGTATATTTTATCAGATTATAGGCCATGACAGCTTTTAGAAATCAAATTAACCAGCAAGTAAGACAACTGCAACTTTTGGCGACTTTGGGTATGTCATTAGACATACCCAAATCTACAAAATGGGAGCACTGCACAAGAGGATTTCAAAGGTTTCTGATTCCAGCTTTACAGTCTTATAATACACATGGAATTTTAGTATCTTTCAAGGCCCTGGTTTAATTATTCATTAGGAATCTATTACCAAGGCTGTGAATTTATAACAGTAGTGATGGTTGCCCATCCAGTTCTTCATGTCTATCTGCCTTCCACATAATTGCCGACTTTCAATCATTTTTAACTATTCAAATATTTTGTCACTTTGTTTTACAGAGCAGATGCATTAAATTGGGGAAGAGCTCTCAATGCTGAAGGTACTAACGGGATGCACCATAATAAAAATGTATCATTGAATACTGAGATTTAAATTAAATAATCCAGCCAAACTAAAACCTGTCTACCTACAAAAAAAAAATTTCTTCTTTAAAAAGCCTGCAACTTAAAGCATAAGCAGGATATAAATTGGAAAGTCAAAAAAAACCAGATTTTAAAGTCAGCAATACTTGAAAATACAGATAACATCCAAAGGAAATTTACTTCCATGAACTGGTGGAGCATGATACAAGCTGAAATACATCACACAAATGCTCTTTAAGGCTCCGGGAGCTCTCTGGGAATGAACTGATGAGGCACCTGGGGGAGGAAATGGGACTGCTACCTTGGCCAGCAGACCAGTGAGTCCAAAGAGAAATGCTCTCACTGCCACCTCACCCTATTTTGCCTCTGCTCCCTACCATTAGCTTAAAGGAGGGACCCGAATAGGGAAAAAAGAACAACTATCACGCTAAGCAAGCGGGCCTCCGGAACAAAACCTTGCAGACCACAATTCTGACTGCTCTGTGATGAGGCTTCTGGCTGGGTGGGTCAGGCAGAAACAGTTTTCAAACATGTGACGTAAATCAAACCCAAGGGACATTCTCCTCTTGTATTTCTTCTTCCCTTTTTCTTAGCTTTTTGTTAGCTTTACCTCCCTCTTCTTCGTTCTCTCCATCCATTCATTCTTACATTTACATAACAAACAGGTGTCCAGGCGCCTATGTTAGATAGAAGGGATGTGTTGGTAAGGGAACAGGGTCCCCCCCCTTATATAGCTCAGGGCTTGCTGGGGCATGGTAACATTTGGCCAGACAGTTACAATACAGGGCGTTTGGTCTATAGTGGAATACATTCAGGGCCCCCGATCCAGCATTGGGAGGTCAGGGAAAACTCCCTGGAGGACAACGCAAAATCCAGAGAAAAGATAGAGAGAGGACTAGGACCAGGGAAATGGGATTAAGAAATTCTTTTTTAGAAGTCAAGGTAAATTAAGGAAAAAATCTTAAGAAATGAAAACTTATACATGAATATTCACAGCAGCTTTATTCATAATAGCAATTACATGGAAACAACTCAAATGTCCATCTACCAATAAATGGATTTAAAAATGTGGTATATTCATACAATGCAATAACATATTCAGGAATAAAATAAATGAAGTTCTGATAGATGCTACAACATGGATGGACCTTGAAAACATGCTAAGTGGAAGAACCTAGTAATAAAAGAGCAAATAACGTATATTACCATTTATATAAAATGCCCAGAATGGGTATATCCATACATACAGAAAGTAGGTTAGTAATGATTTAGGGTTCTGAGTGAGGGTGGGGTGGGGGAGGGTGGTAGGGGTGGGGAGCTGTTGGAGTGAGACAGGGCACAGGGGTTCTTGTTGGGGTGATGAAATATTCTAAAATAGATGAGGTGATGGTTGCATAACACTGTGAATACACTAAAAACCACTGAATTGTACACTTTGAATGGGTAAATGACATGGTATGTGAATTATATCTCAATAAAACTATTATTTTAAAAAAGAAATGTAAATGAACATTTAATGGGATTACGATAAGAACGTGCCCAAACTTTGAGTCTTTTATGAAATCTTCTTTCTACACTTTGGTTATGAGGATGAGGGAGACCACTTAGTGGTACAAACGACACCTGGAAGGATAACGTTGTACTAGTTTCTGTTTCTCCATCCACAGGTGGCCTGAGTACAATGGGCTGCCTGCCCCTGGCTCCACATCTGCATGACGTTGATGCTTGGAACAGTTAATCCAAGCAAGCATGACAGTTAATCCAAGCAAGAACAGTGACGTAGTCAGCTCTATCAGCATTACCTGATGTAACAAATGCCTTCCAAAGAATATAAAATGAACTAGGAAAAGCAATCTACTCCAAAGAAATGTCCTATCAAAATATATAATTCATGTCATTGGCTTTCAGTGCTGTAACTAATAGTGAGAGTCATTTAAGCAGAGCTTGTTACTTGTGCCCCGATATTCCATTTCCTCACTTTGCTTAGTAATATGACCACCTCTGTAGGATGACACATAGCCACCCCCAAAAGACTACATTTTCAGCCTCTCTTGTACTAGGTATGGCCATGTAACCAATAAGATAGTGAGTTGTAGTGACAGGTGCCACTTCTGGGTCATGATCTTAAAGGAAACGTGTTGTACCCACCACTTCCTCTCTGTCTCTATTTTTTATCTGTTCAATAAGGAACCTTGAAAGAGTTAGAGCAGCTATTTGGAACCACAAAATGGAAACGTGTACAGCATAACAACCACGTTGCGGGGGTCTGGGCCCCAGCACCAAGAAGTTGCCGTGTTAGCCCTAGACCACTGACTGAGATTTTTACATGAGAGCAAATGAAGTTTGTCATGCTACGTCTGCTGCATTTTAGAGTCTATTTATTATATAAATAGATGCATCCTCCGATGTCTCCTCGCTAATTGAACCATTAAATACTGTGTGTCCGGAGGCCTTCCACGTGGCTGGTGCACTACTCCTAAGCAAATATTTAGCAACAGGAACCCACTTACCAACACTTCACTTTACACTTACTGTTTGCTTCATGTCAAATGGCAACAGTGCTAAGCAGAAAGAATAGCCTTTGAGGTTACCATGAGTACTTGCAGCAGCCTGGGGACTTTTTACTTGCTCTAATATACCCTGGCTGCCCATGAAACAATCCTTCCAGCAACTACAAGAGATTAACTTTCCTGATGAGCAAGCATTCTCTTTGTGGATAGATTTATTGTGATGATTTTGACTCACCTCTTGCTAGGAAAAAAAAGCCTTTAAAATAAATGAAATGTAAAAATGCCCTCCCCAAACCAGGAGCCAGTGAACATCACCAATAGCTAAGTGTCTCACACACACGATAGACGGAGAAGAGAAAAAAAATTATTCACTTACTTCAGGTCACAGGGGCTGAGTTGGTGGAACATACAATCCCAAGGGAAATATGGACAGTAATGAAATTCTCTGGAAGTGATAATTCTCCACAACATTAAGTTTAGGACAAGAACCTATACAGCAGGGGTGTCAAGCTCATTTTCACCAGGGGCATATCAGCCTCGCGGTTGCCTTCAAGGGCTGAATGTAATGTCAGGATTGTATAAACGTAACTGCTCCTTAACTAGGGGCAAGGAGCTCGGCGCTGCTGCCGGGCCGGGTGAAGCCCGGTGGAGGGCCGGATTCGGCTTGCGGGCCTTGTGTCTGCCGCCTGTGCTCTACAGGAACCATGCCACGGAACATCTTATCTTACTGTCACAGGCAGTGGTGAGCTATGGCAATTTTGACACAGAATAATATTCTGCCCTAGCAAACTTGAAAATGCTGGACCAAAATGCAAATTAGCATTTTAGATGTATTACAGAAGTAATTCCCAATTATTTTGAATTCTGATATATTATACATTTGTTTGATTTCAAGTAGTATTTCATTACGTAAAATGCTTTCATATGTTAAAATAAGTTTTTGAGATTTTAAAATATTTTAGTTGACCTGGTAGAGAAGGGAGAGAAAAAACTTCCCAGGAAGATGCAAGGACTGTGCTAGACTCCGTAGACATCAAGATGACAGCGACACCCCAGCCTCAAACAGCTCAGCGCCTGATGCGGGGATGGAGCCAGGCCCTCAACCTCACCACAATGCTGTGTGGTATTTGCCCTAACAAGTGTCAACAAAAGGCGCTCCGTGGGAGCACAGAGGAGGGATCGATTCTGTCTAGAGAGAAGAGTGGAAATACTCCCAGAGGAGGTGACGGGAAGGATAAGCCTCTACACAAGGCACCTTTGAGAATGAGGATTAGTGAGGCCAGGGTAGAGGTTCTCAACCTGAACAATACTGTCCCTCTAGGGGGCATCTGGAAATGGGAACGGGTGCTTTGGGATGACACAGTAACTGAGGAGCAGTACGGGCATTTAGTATGCGAGGCAGAAAGGGGACCCAGGGTCACTAAATATCCTTCAGTGCCCACGTGGTCCTGAGCAACAAAGAACCCTGCAGCCCAGAATGCCAGCTGCATCTCTACTGGAAGACAAGGTAGGTGAAACACGGGAGGGTGACTGTGTCTCCAAAATGCTTTCGTAATTTTTCTTCCCTTCTCCCCCAATGTGTAATACCATATGGTTGTATACTGTACATCTAAAAGGATACAAAATCATGGACAATGTAGATTTGTGTATTGATTATAACAACTTTCTGGCAGAAACACTGGAATGTCTTGAAGGAAGAGAGACGTTTCTTATTCCTATAAAGAAACCATATGGACTGGCGGTACAGCTGTATCTTTCCCAAGAACAATTGGCCCTGAGGAGGGAGCAGTGACACTTCAGAGGAGTATGGATAGAAAGAAAAGAATAAGGAAGAAGGTCTGGTTTCTCATTGTGCCCCACTCAAGGGGTCCATCAATGTTAAAGATCATTAAGAGGTGTGCCTAGCCTTTGGTCCACTTACATTGATCTGCCTTCTAGTGTTGGGAACTGGCTTCTGTTTTCAGGGTAAGATAGTAAAGGGTTTAGCTGTCATCTATTTGACCTAGTTCTGGTCCCAGATTTCAGATAGCTGTGCCTTACTGCTCCCAAGATTCCATTCTGAGCTTCAAGCTTCTTGCTTCCTAATCTTTGCTATCATTCCTAATAATGCTACCATTCCCTAGCAAAGGCCC
>PVJI01012334.1:0-52055 GCA_004026765.1 Micronycteris hirsuta | reverse complement strand
GGTGGCAGACAGGACCAAGTGAAGGCAATATTCAGAGATCAGCAAGCCGGAATCTTTTAAGATACACCTTTGCCGAATTAATTCCCATCCCACAGACATGATCCACACTTGCTCACACAGGAGTCACACGGAGCTGTGCTCAAAACGTGTAGATTCTCAGGACTGTGTTTACACACGTGTGGAAATCACTGCCACAATAATTAGTAGTTATTGAGGGCATGCCTACACTAGTCATAATTTAATATGCTTTACATTCCTTTTCTCATTTAGTTCTCATAACAACTTAGGAAGTCAGATTCATTGCATTACACACTGTACAAATGACAAAACTGTAGCTCAGAGATGATTACTGTCAAAATCCACACAGCTGGTACACAATGGAGCCAGATTTAAATACAAATCTGTTTTGACCCCCAATACTGGGTTTTTACTTTGACTCTTTTAAGGCTGGGACTATAGAGCTAACATACTGGCAAGCCACACAGTGCATAACATGTCAAAGTATTTGGGCAGTTTAATGGTAAATGAATTAATCAAAAATAATTAAACATCTCAAGCATATTAAATACAAAATAACTAGGACGTGGTTGGATCTTCACATGAATTCTTCCTGATGAAGCACTTTCTGCTGTGACAGAAATAAAATAAAGCATGTACCGCAATTAATTCTACATTTATATGGTCTTTTTTTTAGAGCTGTATTTTAATTTTTTAAAGCACCATTTACTATCTGTGCTGTCACTGGTGATTATTTTGGGAGGGGGCAGGAAGGTGGGGACTTTAGTGGCATCACAAACAATGTTCGGTGCAGCAGCTGCCAGGCTTACATTAGCCGCACGCCAAGAACCCCCGAGCCTGTCAGAGAGAGGGTCGTCCATAGCCAGCACCTCTCCCTTCACAGTCATTGGTCTGAATCTTGTCACAGTTGATTGTGGCTGAAGGCCACCTTCACTTGCCAGCTCCTTTGTGGCCTCAGTAAATGACAGTGGACTTGTCTAGTTTTCTCCTGGGCAACCACCCAGGGCTAATTCTTAAAGCTCTTATGGTGAACAGGAGCAGCAGCCCTGGGGTAGATACTCTTCCTTGTGCCCCCTCAAGGTCTAGGCCATGGCTGGTTGTTGTTGTTGTTATTATTATTACTATTATTATCATCATTATCATGCATTCACTAAGGGGCATCTAGCTGAATACCAGTTTGGAAAAAAAGCAAGCACATAGCTTCATTTGTTGCTGGTCAGGATGGTCAGGAACAAGCGTGAAGTTCATTACTTCTATTCCACTCAGGTCCCAAGCACACTTCAAAGTTCATTTCGGGTCCCAGCCCACCAGAAAGCTGTTCGAGGCCAGTAATCCCGTGATACTCCATGAATTCCAATTTCCTCTGCAGTCTATGACTCATTATCATTCATTATCAAATTGTTTTGTGCTCTCCTTTTGGATGCTCAAGTGGGAAATAGGTAGGGCATTAAAATCTCCATAAGTTCATCGGCTCATAAAGCTTGGTTTAGCATAGCCCTCAGCTGTCCTAATTGGAACAACCATGGTTTTCTCCAAGGGGTCCTTCCCCGAGGCCCTCCTTAATATACCAAGTCTAGAAGTTACCTACAGCAGCCAGGCACCACCTGCATCCTTCCCCCAGCACATATAAAGGACTTATATAAAAGGCGGGTATACACTCTCTCAAGCATTCTTCTTAATTACCTTACCCAGCTTACACCTTAGAATTCTTATGTGATTTTAAAAAAACAGGTAGAACATTAATTAATTAATTAATTAATTAGCTCATTGACAGTATTTAAATCTATAATTTCCCTGGACACTTTTCTATCACATCTCTTTAGTCTTTTAATTATTATCAGTTTGGTTTCTCCTGTGTTTCAACCTGCCTGTCTCATAATAATCCATGAACCCACATGTGTGGTGAAGTACTGTGTTTTACCTGCACCCTAAAACCTCTCCTGTTAAGTATCTCTCTCACAGCTGACCCTTCAGTCTGAGGCAACATGTACTTGTAGGAGGGACCAGGGCATAGCCAAGGAGTCCAAGGGCAAGAGGCAAAACATTCCAGCAGAGCCACAGAAGAGTTAATGGTGCTTAATGAACACTTGTGGAATCAACTGAATAAATTAATTACTCTACAGTGCCTCTGTGAGCAGTTCCCTCCATTCCTATCCATTTGGCTCATCTGAGAAAATCTCGGGCCACTGAGAACTCTAACTTTACATGCTTACTGAAGGAGATAAAGGCTCCTGATTCAGCCACCTGGTCCTGGACTCAGCCGCCACCTGTCCACCAGTTATTTCAGTGATGCAAACAGAAGTTCGTTGCTGCTTCTATTGTACCAGGTCCAGGACAAATAATGCCCCTTTTTTTATTACAAAACTCTAAGCATGTAATTCTGTAACATAACAATATCACACTCAAGCACACCATATGACATTGTAGGTGAAATGTTCAAATTAAAATTGTCAATTATTATACCCATATTATTACCCTAGCAACCACACTCAAGCAGGCGTTACTTCTGCCGGACCCTGTATGTATGTTTTTCTGCCTATGCACCTGGCCGTAAGAAATACCACTTTGTTTAATTTTTCTAAATCAAATTAGTTCTGAGTTTGTGCCCACACTAGTCATGGCTGGGAGAAATTCAAATCCAGGAATAGTTTGGCAGACAGGTGGCTTATGTTGGTGTCCAGAAACCAAAGAAAAATTCTCTAGTCTGTAGTCCAGTACGGTAGCGTCTAGTACGCACACTGTTCAAGTCTACGCGATCCATGCGAAAATGCATTCCCAGCTTGTGAGGAGGGGGCTTGATGTGGTTTAGGTCTTTAGCACCTGACATCTAACCTCAGTAGACGTACCTGGCAGGTCCAGGGTGCTAAGAGGGAACTGGCCGAAACAGTTTTCTTTCCAGTCTTTACACATGTTTTCTTTATCTAAGACTTTTACATCTCCAAGTATTTCTCCCTATTCACACTTTGGGAGGAAGATATTTACATGTAGTGTGACCATATAGTGCATTATCCAAATCAGGACACTTCGAAGGGTAAAAGGGTGCATTAGTAATCACTATGCCAGGAGACCAGGCATCACTGGGGTATAAAATTATCCTATGGGATTACCCTACAGGATTCTAGAAATGCAATGTTGATTTCTTTTTCTTAGAGGTGCCAATAGGGAAAGGAGATGCTGCCATTAGTTAGCCTTTCTCATAAACTCAAACCCACCCTATTCCTTTTCTGTACCTTAGATCAAAAACCAATTCTCTTTCTGGAAGGCTTACTCTCCCTAGCAGTGCAGGTGTGAACAGAGAGAGAGAATGTCAACGTGCTATTGATCACCAAGATCTACCAAAACTACCTCAGGGAATATTGAGATAAAGTGTCACAGAAGAGTTCACCAAGGAACAAATAGGTATAAACCTACAATATAGATTTCTCATGCCCAATGGCTGCCATTTTCCTTTGCTTTATGCTATGAATAGAGAAAGAGAGGTTGTTTCATTGTGCAGTGAAATTGCTGCTTATACATAAGTCTACACACAGCTCAGCTAAGATGCTCTCAGACTGAGCAGGAAACGCAGAAAGCTCCTGTTTCCACAAGCCATTAACGGAGAGTCGCAAGCACTCACACTTTCACTTTAACAGCAAAAAGCCTCCATCTCAGGAGCTTAAATCCGTCTCCAAGGTGAACCTAGGAAGGTGGCAGAAGTGTAACTATTATTATAGCAATTTGTTTCTTATAAGCAGCAGCCCCCCTGTGGAGAAATGTGGGCAGTTAACTGGCTTTTTTTCCCTCCTGGATTATTTTTTTTTCCAGGGTCCCCATGGTGCCACCACAGAGAGGACAGAGTGGCCTTTTCCTGTCCTCTTGCCATACTAAGTACATACGGCCCAACATCTATTGCTTGCTGGAGAAGCCGACTCTCTCCCCAGTGGACAATTAGACACACTTGGGAGCAGAGAATGTCAATCTTCAATCAAATGGCACAGCTAAACCCAATTATCCCACAAAGAGAACAGAAGAAGTCAGTACTGTCACCTCTTCTTTCGCGGGTTTATAGGACAATTTCTGATTCATTCTGGTGGCACTTATGAAGTGAAAAGTTACTTCAGCTGCTTTCACATATCTAGATTATTTTTGGTAATCTTTTAGGACTCTAAAAATATGGCCATACTTCTTTTGTTTACAGCCTGAAAAAATCAGATAGTCTCCCATATTGCCTGAGAGATGAAAGATATATTTTATTTTTGCTTTTCTTATCCAGGCCTCCTAAAAAAATCATATTTTCTCAGATTCTTATTTGACATTTGTTTTTTGTTTTTCTTTCTTCTCATCTGTAACAGGTAGAAAGGGAAGGCACATTAAGATAAAAATTTTACTCCCTTGTAATTAAATATGTTCAAAAGGAATTTTTTATATGTCAAGAAAAGAACGTTAAATATGAACTGAAGTTAGGGGAAGGGGCTAGACTTTATTTCCCTAGCCTACAACAAGGAGTATGAAAAATATTGATTTGCTCTGGAGAGATGCTAGAGCAACTTAATTAAAGTTGTTTAAGTACTTTGGAATCTTGTGATGAAAAGGAGTATATAAAAGTGTACTGAGTTTTTAAGTCAAGGTGAACATTTCAAAAACCAGAAGGCAGCCTTTCCATGCCCCATCCCATTTCAAAACAATATGCAGCAAAGCTCTCTTTTCAATATCCATGTATGTTTGGTTGTGATAAATATAGTCTCTGACCTTTAGCAGATGTAAAGGCGAAAGCACAGAGAAATTGGACATGCTGTGATGGCTATCGTCTATTTTACAGAGCCTCTCAGCATATTGATTGGCTGGAAGACACTTCTGAGAGCTGGTGTATGACTCTTACTAAATCCGCTCCATTGGGAGAGGAGTGTGTGGGCTTCTAAGATCCTACACAAGATAAGTCACACGAAACAAAGACGGAAATAGTCAATAAACCTAACTGTGACAAGAGGCTAGCAGGAAGCTGTGCACGACTTTTGTCAAGGGGTTGCCAATATCTCCCCCTTGGTTGCCTGCACGGTAGAAAGCACACATATTCCCCTAATAAGAGGTTCGGAAGGGCTATTCTTGGCTGAGGCCTCCAGGAGTACGTTGGTCTTCTGTCAACAAAGTCAGTGTGAAATTCAGCTGGCAAGGCCTTGACTTCTCTCCATCGGCCTGTCAGGGACTTGACCAATCCGCTTTCCCCCCTCATAGCCTCCCAGAGTTCTTTCTCTGGAATGTATCTGCTTGATAAAGTGGCTGTTGAAGCTTGGTCTTAACCTTTACCCATGGGAGACCCAGACACATTTCCACACTTATTAAACCTTCCTTTCCTGCAGGTCAGGTCCTGACTATGAATTCTTGATTGGGTTGTAGTAGAAAGATGCACTTGGAGTTTTAGCAAGGGTGTCCCACGTCTTATGGGACACAATCTATTACCAGAGGTTTAAGTGTTATGCTATCAGGGGAAAATGGAGTAAGGTGGTTGGCAGGTGAAAAAAGGTTTTTCCGGAGTACCTCATGAGAGTGACTCGGCCTAGGAGGGGCTCTAGTGAGTATCGTCACACACGGGGCTGAGCACAGAGTAAGGAAAGTGAATTCCATTATACTTGGAGTCCTTTTCTTCCTTGGCCTCTTTCCCACAGGGAAACTTCAGCTGCAGACTCAACCACCCCGCTTGTTTCCGAGGCACTCTCAGGCTCCGATTTGCAATCTGAAGGGATTTGCTCGGTTCATGGCCTTTCAAAGTGGCTTTGGTCACCTTCGTGAATTAGCTGGGCACTGCCACTCTAATCTGTGGCTTTATCCCTCTTACCTCAATTTGGGCCCCTAAACTCATTTTGGAATTTAAACTGGGCATTTTAGTCATTGAATCGTGGCTTCCCACAGGGAGAGGGATTTGGCTGTTCCTAGCCTTGGTACCCCTGATTACCTTTCTTGAGTATCTCATCCCAGCTTTGTACTCATGGAACCCAAAACTGACCTCAGACTCTGGCCTAACCTCCCAAATGGGCCATCGATGGCAATTCACTGTGGAAAGGGACTAATGTGAGCAGCGAGATTTGGAATTAATACTGTGATAGATCCTGGACACTTAAATACTCATTCCGTATGTTTTCTCTTAATTTCTGCAGCGATGACTTAGACGATACAGCTAAATGCTAAGACTAGTCTTATTATTTTACTACACATATTAAGAGCACTTACTGTTGACTATGTACTGTTTTAAGCATTTTACACATATTAACCAATTTTATGGTCCTGACAGCCCTATGAGGCAGGTACTTTTACTACCGCCATTATACAGATAAGAAAAGAGACCAGGAGAGGTTGATTTGTTCAGGATTTGAGAGCTAATTAATTATGAAGCTGAGATTCAGGTCAGGCGGAATCTTCTAGAGTCTATACAGTTGACCATTACACTATCCCTGTCTATTTGATGGGGGAAAATTACATCTCACTGTTGTTTTACTTTTCATTTCTCTGATTACTAACAATGTGAAGCTCACTTCAAATGCTTATTAATCCTTCATGAGTTCCATTTTGTGAACTGCCTATTTTGGTTATCTATTTATTTAGCTAGGTGTGTATGTATGTTTCTTTGTGTTTGGTTTGGTTTGTGTTTGATTGTTGTTTTACTTTTTTCCCTTCCCTCCCTCCCTTCAATCCATTTGTTGCCATTGTTGGGTCCATGGCGTCTGGCCTGGTCTTTGAGGTCCACAGAGGCAGGCCTAGGCTCTGGTTCCATTGGAGCCTAGGGCCACAGGACCTAGTCTGGAACCTGGAGCCTGGCTCCATGGGTGCTGGCCTGGGGCCTGTGGCTGTGGGGGCCAGCCTGGTGCCGAGGCAGACTGATATGTTGGGTTTGCGGTGGCCAGCCTGACGTCTGGATCTGTGAGTGCTGACCTGGTGTCGAGGTAGACCTAGGTTGCAGGAATGGGTCTGAAGCCTGGGTATATGGGTGCTGAAATGAGGCCTGAGGACTGGCCTGGTACTGGGATGCGTTGGTGTCTTAAGCTGGGGGCTTGGGACCACAGGGACAACTCCGCTGTCTGAGCCATGGTTCCAGTCTGGAGACTTGGTTCATGAGTCTGGTGTGGTACTGCAGCAGACTGGGGGCCTTGGCATGGGAGCTAGCCTGGAGCTGCAGCTGTGGGGCCCCCCGGCACTGGGGCAAATCCGGAGACTGGGTTCAGGTGCCAGGGGCTGTGTGGGCAGGCCTGGCACTGGTTCACAGGGCTGTGCCTGGTGCTGGGGTCTGCACTGAAGTCGGGTGTTCACATCAGTCCTCTTCCCCTAATGGGAAGCTGTCACTCTCCACGCTGGGCTGCCCAGGCTTGGGGGAGCAGTGATGCAATCGGGGTAACGCGACACTCTCCTTTCTACCCTCTTAAATGCATCTTTCCTTATTTCTGTGATCTACCCTGATGCTTTAATTTCTCATCTGGAATCATTAGCTCTTGTGAAGGTATTTTTGTGTGTGGATAGTTGTTCAATTTGATATACCTGCTACAGAAAGAACACTGGAAATTCCTATTCCACTGTCTTATTGGCATCCATCTAGCTGAATACTTCTTTTTTTTTTTACTGCTCTACAATTTGGGTTTGCACCAACAATGCGTATAATAGTCAAGTGCAGTGTAGGTCAGGCAGAGATAGAGTGAACAGGGAATTCTTCGGGGTTATTTTAGTTCCAGCGTGTCCTGGATGCTGAGTTAAGAGCCAGAAGGCTTTCAGCAGGGCGTGTTTGCTGGACTGACTCGCTGAGTGATGGGTAGCCTTATCCAGGGTCCAAAGGAAAATGGGACAAGGGCTCATGGAGAGATGCTACATCAAAGAGACCTGCAGGAATACTGATTGAGGAGGGAGAGGTCATCAGTCTCTGCCAGAGCCAAGGAGGACATTCTAAGAGTCACAAAAGGTACATGCAGACACTAGCAGAGTGTACACGCCTCCAATGGCAGACAGGGCACACCCAGGGGCTTGTTGCAGTCGGAAGCTCCCCTTCTGTCCAACAGCACAAAGTTGCTAAGGCCCTCGTCATGAACCGGGTGCAACGGAAAGCTGTGGAGAAGGGGAGAAAACTAAAAGGCTGAGCGAACATCTCATACATAGTTGTACCTAGAAAACCTGTTTACACTATTGGGTCACATTGTATTTGTAATCAAATGGGACGAAGCTGAGTGCTTCAGCTCCTGCTACTCACTAGTTGGTGGCTAAAAGGGAGGGGACAGAGGTTTTGGAAAATGAAGAAAACATGAGGAGACTTGCTATTCTGTTACAATGGGAATTATTTTTGGTTTTCAGTATTAAGAATGATGCTTACTATCAGTTCCTAGAAGATACTTTTAAATAAATCAGGGCCACATCCTTCTATTCCTCGCTTGTTTTGTGTGTTTATAGAAAATGGAAATTGAAATTTAAAAAAAATTATTACTCAGCTCCCCTTGTTTTTCTTTTATAAACTTCTTTAGTGAGATGGGTCAATAGATTGCATAATATCAAATCATCTTTATGTCCCCAAGGTAAAGACTTTTTCTAAATGTCAATCAACTTTCTTAATAGGTTAATTCAGTGTATCCTTTTTTTTTTTTCTTCTTCCAGGAACTCCTCAAAATTGCCACTGGCTTATTTTCTTGATTTCCAATGCTGGTAGAAATTTATTTTTATCTTCATATATTTTTGGTCATTTCTAGAGACCTTCAGTAGAAACTAAGTTAGGTATATTTACAGAAACTACCATTTTGATCAGTATTCCATCAGTTTAATATGTAAATAATATTTTCCCCTTAAAATATTTAGTATGGGAGTTTTGGCATTCCAAGGAGTTGCACCAGAGTTATCATATAAGTAGCTGACATTTATTGGTGTGTTTTGTCTGCTCACAATTTCTTCTTAGAGAACTCTGACCTTCTGCCTCCCCATCAACACATTATCTACTAACCCCAGCCTTTGCTAGGTAATTGTTCTAGGGGCAAATGTCTGACTCATACAACCCCTTCTACCCTCTTCCTCTTGAGAATTTCAATCAGGAATTGGTTTGTAGTTGTCTTTGGAGACAGAAGGTTAAGGTAGACTCTCAGTGGCCGCTTTTGGATCCCTGGAGAGCAAGCAGGACACGCTTCTCTGCAAAGTGCAGTCCTGCAGAGCAAGTGAGAAATGCCCCCACCCTCCTGGGATCCTTTGGTGTAAGGATAAACAGCAAACTATAAAGAATCAACCTGCCTTTGCATATTCTGAGACAAGGCCCACCTTCAGTCTTCCTCCTTTGCTCTGCTGTTGCATAGAGATCCCAAGGTTTTTCCCTCTTCTTTAAGATGACCCTCATTAATAAGTGTTCTCCCTATGGCAATACCCTAAGTAAAATCACCTTCATTATTCAGTGCATTTGTCTTTCACACAGGAAAACAGCACACAGAAAAGTGATTCTGCAAGTGATCTGGTAAAATCAGAGAGATAAAAAGCCTTAATATCACTTTATACTGGGTTGGCCAAAAAGTTCGTTCTGTGTTTAAGTAAAAATAAAAGATACATTTTCATTTTCACCAATAACTTTATTGAATAATGTATTCACTGTTTTGCTCCACTACCTTCTGCCATCTTTCAGGAACTTCATAAATCCATCTTCTCAAAACTTTTTACCTTTTTGAGCAAAAAAGTGTCCCAGGTACCTTTTGGAGTCTTCCAGGGAATCAAAATGTTTTCCATTAAGAGAATTTTGTAAGACTACAATAAATGGAAACCCGAAGGCGCAATGCTTGGTGAATATGGCAGATGTATCAGAACTTCCCAGCCACGCTATAAGTTTTTGCCTGGTCATCAGAGAAACACATGGTCTTGTTTGTGTTTCTTGAATGTCTGTTCCATGTTTGGGATTAGGTACACAGGCTACCAATTTATCAGAGTACAACTAAATACATAGAAATGAAAGAGGCTCACCAGTAGAACACATTTTATTGGGGAAAAATGTTTCAACTTTTTAAGTTGCCCTTGTATTGCTACTTCTGGTCAGACAGAGTATTTATTAGATCATTTGAAAGGATAACGATGAGTGTCTGTCTCAGTGGGTCTCCCCCTGGTGTATGTACATCGAAACTACCCGTGGAGCTCTGAAAAAAGTGCACGTGGGCCTACCTGGGAGCCTCTGAATTAGAATCTCTGCGGAGAAGCTTAAGTGGTTGTAAAAGCTCAGTAATTTATTCTGGCATTTATTATGTGGTCTTTATTTATTTTATTATTAGCCTTTATTTTTTAATAAACCATATTTTAAAAAAAGAAACACGTGGTCTTGCGTTATCCTGATGGAAGATTATGCATTTTCTGTTGAGTAATTCCAGATGCTTTTTGTGGAGTGTTGCTTCCAGTTGGTCTAATTGGGAGCAGTCCTTGTTGGAATTGTCGTTTTTTTTCCGGAAGGAGCTCATAATAGAGGACACCCTTCCAATCCCAACACATACACAATGTCACCTTCTTTGGATGAAGACCGTCCTTTGGTGTGTTTAGTGGTAGTTCATCGATTTGCTCCACCATCTCTTCCATTCCACATTATTGTAAAGTATCCATTTTTCATTACCCGTAACAACTTGTTTTAAAAATGGAATGTTTTTGTTATGTTTAAGTAGAGAATTGCACGCAGAAATATGGTCAAGATGATTTTTTATTTTTCTTTCCTTAACTTATCTGGAACCCAAAAATCAAAGCAATTAACATAACCAAAATGTTGCAAATGGTTTTCAATACTTGATTTGAATATTTTGAGCATGTCAGCTATCTCCTGCATGGTATAATGTTGATTTTTCTCAATGTCTCAATTTGATCATTAACAACTTCAACCGGTCTACCAGACATGGGGCACTGGCCACCGAGAAATCTTCGGCACGAAACTTCACAAATCACTTTCAACACATTCCATCAGTCACAGCACCTTCTCCATACACTGCACAATTTTTTTTTTTTTTGCGGTTCAGTTGTGTTTTTACCTTTCTTGAAGTAATAAAGCATAATATGCTAAAAATGTTGCTATTTTCTTCCACCTTCAATATTAAAATGGTTACACAAAAATTCACTAATTTTGATGTTTTTTTAAAATGCACACTGATATAACAGCTGTCACAATACAATCTAACAAAATTGTTTCGAATGAAGTTAAAAACAACAAAGCATACTTGAACCATCTTATGGAAAAAACCAGATGAACTTTTAGGCCAACCCACTATCTCTCAGCCTGATTTATATGTCTGTTTACCTCATGAGATCAAGATAAATATAAGGCAAAGGACCCCCAAAACACTCTGAAAACTTAGTACCACAGAAATATGGGTAGAAATCATTGGCATAAAAACTTGCTGAATTCTTTAGATCAACTTTTCTACTATAAGACAAGTAGAACCTTAATCTAATATATGACCAAGTTGGAATTTGGCGGGGAGAGGGGATGATAAGGTCCTAGTTTTCTTGTTCAGCATTTAGCAGAACGAGGTCTCAGTCACTGCATACAGGTGTACTTTCCATTGAAAAATGCCAGTCCCACACGTAAATGGCCCCACACGTAAATGGCCCCACACGTAAATGGCCCCACACATAAATGGCCCCACACATAAATGGCGCCACAGAGAGGACGTTCCCAGCTGGACTCTCTTCTGAAACTTCCCAGATGTTTTCAGTGCAAAGGAATTAAATATGGCTTTTGCATGACAAACACAAATCTGGGGCAGGTTCTGTCAGCAAATGCACTCAAGTCTGATGTCAACTGATGCAAACCATTGATTAATAAAATGAAAAATGGGGCAAAAAAAAGCAAGTGCTTGTCTGACTTCTAAAACTAGACATTTGTTGCTGTTAAATCCATAATTAAGTTTTTTTGTTTGCAGAATAGTTCCATTTTACTCATTGTTAATGTCATAAGTAAGTGGAACAATTTATTTCTTGTAATTTAAAATCTATGAACAGTATTAGAGTTTCTTTGAGTTAAAAAAAAGAAAAGGAAAACAAAACAAAAATCCCCAAATTCAGGAACTTTCAGATGAGCAAACAGGATCTTATTTGTACATGGTCTGGTCATCTGATTTTCAAAACAAGGAAATCAGATATTTGGAGGAAAAAAAGTAGGCAATTATCAGTAGTAAAAATACACACAAACATTTCTATTATTATGTACCATAGGGCGATTTTTTAAATAAACAGGATCTTGACTCTCATCCACTTACATCTATGCCCACCTATGTACTGAGTATAGGCTGCCTGCCAGGTGCTGCGCTACATGCTCAGAACATAAAAATATGTAAGATGTTTAGAGCATGTGAATTTCAGTACACAAATCCAGGAGGATAAGAATGGTGAATTTTTTATTTTGTTTGAATCCATTTAATGTCTCTCTGGAGTCTCACTCCTGCTGTGTTGGCAAGGAATTCAAACTCAGTATATCTGGGTTTTCCCCTATTCTGTTTCCACAATGCCACAAGCAATTCCAAGACGTCCATGATTAGGCATCTGTCTGGAGAGAGTCCCCATTTATTAGACATCTGTGATGATGACATATATCTGTCCCCTGTTCACATGGTGCCTTTAGGTCCTTCTGACCCTGCATAGGAGGGAAAAAAATCTCCTGAGGCTGAGGACTCAGGTGCCTCAGCACTCGGCTTAGGCCCTGCTGCCAGGCATTGCTGAGGTCCTGGTTCTGTCACTGCCAGCGCAGACCTCTCGCTCCTTTCAGCCCAGGGAACACCTGTTAGGTTCTCGAGAAATCTCCGTTCTTCTCTTGTTTCTTCTTGCACACCTGCTTCCCCAAGTACTTCCTACGAACTTCCTAAGGCCTACACTAGAGTTGAGTTCTTGGAAACAAAAGCCAAGATTGTAGGCTGCTCTGCTACGGGCCCAGCCACACCTCCCTTGACAAGGCGATAATAATGTGTCTTCTCTTCCCCATACCCAAGTTTCCAATTCAGACCAGCACAGTGTTTTAAGAACTGTTATAATTACTTTCTCTCTAATTTTAATTCTTTCTCTCCTTGCACTCTAAAGCATTCTACACACAAGTTATTCTCCCCAAGAGTAACTCTGATCTTTTGATCTCTGGTTCAAAAGTCTTTCCTTGTTTTCCAATACCAATGAAATTAAGTCTTCTCATACCTCAGATATTTGAAATCTTCCACGTTAGCCCTAGAATGACTGTTTAAATTTTCTCTCCCACTTCTCTTTTTATGTCCCTGTGCTACAGCTAAACTGCGAAAAACAACATACATGCATTCCCCTTTCCTGTCTTGAATCATGATATTCCTTCTGCAAGAAAGGCCCTCCTTCCCTTCACACTGATTTCTATACAAGCAAATTCTATCTGTCTTTCAAATGCCAGAAGCCATGCTGAGTCCTTCATGAAGCCTTCTCCTATTCTCAGAGAACACGAGCTTTAGGAAAAAGGATAATGAAACCAAAAACTGAAATGAGTTTATGTCTGGCACCAAAAGAACAGAATAGAAAGTTAGTTTGGGAATAAAAGGAAACAGGCGAGGTAAAGTCAGAATCCCATAACGGGTATTGGGATGGGGGTGGGTGGGACCTGAGTGAAGGGTTAGCGGGGAATGAGTGGTAACTGACCCTGCAGAGGCCTGGGGTGGGAACGCCCAGCAGGAGGGCCAGGCACTGTGGAGGGGATGTAACAAGTCTGCTCGGTGGGCTGGCAGGCGCCAGCGCTCTCTGACTCCAACCTCGGGCAATGCTGTTGTTCCCCCAGTGGCGATGCCTCCTGGCGATTTACCTGAACTGCCGGTGAGTTTTCACTGCATCTCTTTTATGATACTAAATTTAATAATAATATAAGGAGGTCGTTATTTATCTCTCTATCTCCACTACTGGCTTACAGACCGCTCAAAGGCAGGACTCTCCCCTCCTTCACTTTGGTGTCCCCTATCCCACTGCAACAGCACCCGACACAGAACTCCCAGGCCCCCTGTTTTAACAATGGCGACATCAAGGCACAAATGTCCAGGATGGCGTCAAAGCCATCACAGCACGGACACGGCAGTCAGTTCAAAGACTGGTGGGTCCAGTGCCACCAGCATGCCGCCTTACTTGGCAGTCTCTAGACAAAACGGTGATGTTCTGAAGTTACCAGATATAATTCATCCACGCAGCACACGCTAACTGGACATCAAGTTCCAATGTTTCTTTTTACAGTTCTGATAGTTCCTTGACACTGCAGGTAAATGAAGCCTGAGCAGTCCAACTCTTGGCATATGAACCAACACCAGCAGGTGTAATAGGCCAGGGGCCAGATTCTCCATGTGACCTTGATCATCCCAACACTAGGGATGAATGCAGCCATTGCACTGACCATAGGAAATAAATGACATGACTGGGAAAAGTACAATTGCTGTAAAACACTGAATCTGCTTTAAAAGTCTACCTCATTCTTCTTTAATGAAGTGGAAAACTCTTCTCCGTCAGCTAACCTGTGAGCAATTATGACTTACTTTATAAATGAGACACTTGGGATGAGTCTGGAGAGAAGCAATGTGATGAGGAAAATCACATTTGTTAATTTAAAAAATTCTCTATTTTAAAATTATTTGTTTTGTTCATCTGTTGGTAATTTCTCTAACAATAACTCTACCAATTCATGAAAAGAGACCTGGCACTAAATCATTCAGGTACATAATACTTCCATTAGCATTGCTTCTGCTCAAGGATCCTCCTACGGATGGCTTTGAAGCACATTTCTAGAAATTTCTCCTTTGCATGGCACCCTAAAAGGCACCGAGACTTAAATTTACTTTCATTCTGTTATCTTTTAGTAAAATCTTTTCCCCTTTTTGGAGTAAAATGTTTTAATGTTTTTTGGACATCATGGATCCTAACAGTTTCCACAGGTCATTAGTACACCTGACTGAATTAATTAGTGCTTTATTCTTTTAATATTGTCCTTTCTATCTTATAACCCTCCTTCCCTGAGAGCCTGGAATTAAAGGATGGTCCAGTAATACATCGTTTGCCTCCCTGTCTTCTCTTTGGCTAAATGTTACATTAATTGCGATACTCAAAGTGTTGCCAAATTCAGCAATACAAGCTTCACATGATTTGGTATTTAACTTGCAGGAAAGGAGCCCAGATCTTTCTCTCCCTTTTTTTTCTCCCTGTGTGTTTACTGAAATAAAAAGTGTCACAACCAGCTTGTCTGTTTACTTTCAGCCCATTGTTTTGGAAAGAATAAGGAGAAAACTGACTAGCATTCAGAAGCAGCTGTCAGAAAAAGCTCACGTCTTTTTCCTCCTTATATATCAGCTTGTTTAATCAGAGCATTTGTACTTTGATGTATTATTATTATTTCTCTCTATGGGAATTGATTTATAATGTTACCTAATCAGTGTTTCCAATTTTAATCTTGGAGCTGAGTAATAAATATGACATTAATTTCCATAAACCATATATATTTGAAGGCTTCATTTACATAGTGAGCAATTTAGGCCTATAAATTCTTATGTGTTTCTATTCCTTTTGGGCTACTGTTTGCATAACCTTTTTATAGCTCTGGCAAACCATAATGCTGCCCAATGTTGACAAATTTCTTGCTGTTGTCCAATGCATAAAAATGTGTTTTCAGTAACTCTCTTATACTCCTCAGTAATTTTTCTTTTTTTCTCACTCACCATTGCGGGTAATTCCCTTTTAGGAGCTGAAAAATTGTAATTCCCTTTTAGGAGCTGAAAAATTCTATTTCTGTTCTCTACCAATGTGAGCATCTTATTTGGCAGTTTTCTCTATCCTAGAACCAACACAATCCCATGTATCCCAGGCAGAATGACTCAACTTTAAGAAAAGTACAGACTCAGCCGTAAGTAATGCCACCCTTGCCTCTAAGAGGTTGGGAGCATGAGACTGAGAGTGACGGAGTGCACTTGATATAAAACCTGAGTGTTTTCCAAGGTGATTTAAGGATGGATTGATAATGTTAAAATGAATAATCCTATTAGCAGTTTCTACTTACATAAAGTTTCAAGTATTTTAACAAATTTGCTTTCTGTTGACATCTATCTGGAGCCTAATTTAATGACATCTTAATTGTGGGATAGCACTTAGCACTTACAGTTTTTAATGACTTTGTGTGCAGTGTAACATTTACAATATTTTTATAAGTTGTTGCTATATTCAGGGTAAAGATAAGGAATCTAAGGGCCAGGGGTTTTTAGTGTTTTATCATTATTGACACAAAGGGAGTATTTATTGGGTTTATCTGCAGTATAGGAAGAACTGAAATATACACTGGTTCATGCACAAATAGTCTTTAAGATCTTTAAGATCTTGAATAATCTTTAAGTCTGTA
The DNA here is from genome assembly GCA_004026765.1 of Micronycteris hirsuta. Taxonomy (NCBI): domain Eukaryota; kingdom Metazoa; phylum Chordata; class Mammalia; order Chiroptera; family Phyllostomidae; genus Micronycteris; species Micronycteris hirsuta. The sequence goes on along the minus strand of PVJI01012334.1, from coordinate 35,725 downwards.
AGACCGCAGTAAATGTTTCCCTGATACCCAAGCCTTTTGAACCTGAGAGAGGATGAATTACAGCCAAGACACAGGAGAGCTGGCTTATGACTGTAGTGCGTTCTCCTACAATTCCATCCAAACGACTCTGCCTGAATCTCATCCAGGTGGGCCATGAAACAAAATCACTAGCTGCTGTTTCACAAACAAGGTGAAATAAATCAGGGGTCTCAGCTCGGTTCCTGAAAACAAGAGTCCATTTCACCCTTCTGCCTATTTTAGGTACTCCTGGTGGTCAAAGATTAATTGATACATGAGAAGAGCATTCACTGCTCTCCATGGAGTCAGGTAGATTGATGCTGAAGAGGATGTTGCTCCCGTTTGGTAGATAGGATCAGAGGTAATGCAGCTCAGAGGCAAAAAGCCTTGCAGCAAGGATGCTAAGCTTCAGTTCTTCCCACCAAACCACCTTACCATACTGCTGCCTCACTGTTTCTCTGCATGAGCCGAAGGAGGAAAGCAGGGCACTTGAAGTCAGGCAAACCTGGGTAGCAGCCCTTGCTGCTCTGCTTAGGCATTGAGCCTTAGGCATGTTGCTTAACCTTTCTGAGCCTCAGCCTGGAGAATTACTAGGTAACTAGTGTGTGCTAGTTTTTTACTGCTGTATAACAAATTGCCACCAATTTAACATCCATTTATTAGCTCACTGTTTCTGTACATCAGAAGTCCAGGCACAGAGTGGTTGGCATCTGCTCAGGTATTCACAGGCCTGAAACCAAGGTGTTGACCCGGACTGTGGCTTCTACCTGGCACTTACGATCTTCTTCCAAGGTCACAGACTGTGGGCAAAATTCATTTCCTTATAGTTACAATCTGAGGTCCTCGTTTTGCTGCTAGCTTCTGGCTTGCAATTGCTCCCAGCAACTGAAAGCTGCGGGCAGTTCCTTGCGTGGGTTCCCCGTGTGGTTCACAAGATGGATGTTTGCAGTTTTCTAGTCCCGGTGAAGCATACCTGTGATTTCCTCTTTTGCCGTGAGCCAGAGAAAAGTCTCTGCTTTTAACTGGTTCTTATGTTTAGGTCATGCCCACCTGGAAAATTTCCCTATTTTAAAGCCAACTATTGAATGTAATCTAATCTCAGGAGTAAAATCTATCATATTCACAGATCCAGGATTTTGCAAAGCATACATGTTACCAGAAGGATGTCTTGGGGACACCTTCAAATTCAACTTAATAAAGCGATACAATTTATGGGAAAATCACCTAGTTCCTGGCAAATACTTGACATACAATAAATGGTAATTTTTTTTTACAAAAGGGGGTTAAGACTTGATAGATTTTTAAAAGGTATGATGATTCTGTTAACTATTATTATGTATGTTTCTCAGTAAGAGTTACAGTTCTTTTTTATCAACCACACTGCCTAGTTTACCACTGAGTACATCATATGTGCTTAGTAAAGGTGTTTAAATGATATGAACTGTGTATGAGAGGTAAATCATCCACTCACACTAAGTAATTATCTTGGTATTTTATAGACCATCATTCAGGACTCTCCTAGGGCATTCATATTCACACTCATAGTTTTAACCAATAGTCATTTGTAACAACTTACACATTTTTATTTACAAACTAGACCACTGTCAACTCTGGGACCTCTATCTGTATCTGCATACTCATCACTTCCACTTGTGTGTTACCTACACATCCCAAATTAAACATGACTCATATGGAAATGCACTCACCAAATCAGGTGCTTTTTTTTAATAACTCCTATCTCAATATTGCATTCTCCCCAGCCTCCAAAACCTGAAACCTGAGAGTCATTCTTTTTAGACTCTCCTTTTCTACCCAATTGGGCGCATCATGTCCAGTCTATCTCGTGAATACTTTAATTATTTCTCTTTTCTTTGTCTGCACTAGCCCTTATCATTCTCCACCCAGCTCTTGCAATTGTGTATTCTAATCAGGTTTCCTGTTCTTAGTTTCCCCAGTCCATCTGTACTCCATTGTCCAAGTTATTTTTCAAAAGTATACATATAATTCTCTTATCAATTTTCAATTACCCTCAGTTGATGCTGAGAAAAAAAATCTGATCATCCAGCTTTTAGTTTCTCTATTTGGTTTTATACAAATTTCTATATGACAGGAAAAGGCTTCTTTTAAAATTTTTTGAAGCATAATTTAAGTATGATAAAACACAGATACTATACATGCTTTGATGAGCTTTGGAAAATTTATATGTATAGATATATACACATTTGTGATACCACCATTCAATTAAGACATAACATCAAAGGCATCTTTTAAAAAATTATATTACATTATTTGTTATAAATCTCAAAAACATCTCATCACAGAATGAAATTTGATGTTCTTTCTTACCTGTGCAATTGCATAGGTGGAGCCCTGCCTGCCTCGCCAACCTTCCTTCTCAGCAGCCAGCCCTTCACATGCATGGCTCATGCCATGTCGTCTTTCCCAGTTGTCTCAAATATCACAAGCTCATCCCTGCCTCACTTAGAGCACTCTTAGGGTTTTCCTCCCTTACTTCCTTTCCATCTGTTCAAATGCCACTTCCTTAGAGCTCAACCTACCCTTGTTTAAATGGCTTGTGCTTTGGCCCTGGCCAGTGTGTCTTAGTTGGCTGGAGCATCATCCCGTGGACCAAAGGGCTGTGGGTTCAATCCCCAGTGAGGGCACATAGGAGAACACAACCAGTCAATGTTGCTATCATCTCACATGGATGTCTCTCTCTCTCTCTCTCTCTCTCTCTCTCTAAAGAACAAAAAAGTAAATAATTGGCTTGTGCTTTGGGGAGTGTTCTTGATCACCCTATTAAAAATAGCACCTCATAGCCCTGGCTGGTGTAGCTCAGTGGATTGAGCGCGGGCTGGGAACCAGAGGGTCCGGGTTCGATTCCCAGTCAGGGCACATGCCTGGGTTGCAGGCCAGGTCCCCAGTGAGGGCCATGTGAGAGGCAACCATACATTGCTCTTTCTCCCTTCCTTCTCCTCTATCTGAAAATAAATAAATAAAATCTTTAAAAAAAAATAGCACCTCAATCTCAGGTCTTCTCTTTACAAGTATCACTGTCTGATACAATTTGTGTGTTCATGGGTTCCCAATGGAATGTAAGAGGACTTTGGATGCCTAATTTCCTGTCATATCCCCAATGTTTCAAAATGTATCAAAGAATATGTTCTCAAGAAATATTTGTGATAGGAGGGGACACAATATAAACTCTATAGCATGACATAAAACATTCACCATTATCTGGACTTCCCTTGTTTTTTTAACTTGTATTTTCTGCTTCCCATAGGCCCTAAGCTACAGTCAGTTTCTACTACTTGCAGTTCCCTAAAGACATGAAGACACCAGATTTCCCTTTGCGGCTGAGCCACGTTCTCACAGTTTCTGCAATGTCTGCATCCTTTGTCTGCCTTTCAAATGCTCGCACCTTCTCAGCTTGAGTTTCTCCCTCTGTGACCATCTTCCTGACTCCAACTCACTTTGATCTCCCTGCTCTATGCTTCCTCCTCACATAACTCTGAGAGCTAGAATAGCTCCTGGAATGTCCAGTAAACATGCACGTTTCGGCAATGCTTTTGGATCTATATTTGAGCTCTTTGAGGATTTTCATATGTCTTTTCATCTTTGCATCACCAGCACTTACCCAGCTTGCTGTATAATTTGAGCTCGATCAACGTTTTGTTAAAAGAAGATAACAGAAAACAAAAGACAAACACAAGAGGGAAGAGGTAGGTGAAAAAAGGAAGAAAAGAAAACCAAAATAGATATTTAGTTAGTGAAACATGAAGATTTGAAGTTAGTCCCTCAAATGCAAAGAGTCAAAAGACTCAGCAAAATAATCTATAGTTAATTAATGCCTACTCGCAGTTATTAAACTAGGCCTTATTTGCACTTAGAATTTCAAAATTCTTTTTTGGGGGTGAGTGTATGTGTTTCTGAAGGGAAAGCAAAAGATTGTACAGAAGACATATTAAGTCGTGGGTTGCAAATAACTGCATAAGAGGTTTAAACACCGGACGACAGTGACACACATCTGTGTGACTTTTATACACATACAACCAATGTCCCAATATTTTATGTAAATGATGAGACACACACAAGATAGTCAAATATGAAAATAATCTGTTTATGTACAACACCCAGTAAAACCCCTGATTTTCCCTCATTTCAATTTGGTTCCTTCTTTGACCAATCTTTACTTTAGAAATTGTACAAACTAAGAAGAGTAGAGAGAAAGTTTAAGGGATAGTCATATTCACCATTTTTTAAAAAATTTTTTTAAGATTTTATTTTTATTTATATTTAGAGAGAGGGGAAGAGAGGGAGAAAGAGAAGGAGAGAAACAGCAATGTATGGTTGCCTCTCACATGGCCCTTACTGGGAACTTGGCCTGCAACCCAGGCATGTGCCCTGACTGGGAATCGAACCGGGACCTTTTGGTTCCCAGCCTGCGCTCAATCCACTGAGCTACACCAGCCAGGGCTCACCATTTTTTTTTTAAGTTTCTATATTTTATGATGCTTTGACACCTTGGCATCTTGCTGACTGGGAAAGACTGCCCCTCTCAGGGCTGGCTAATTCCAAAAACCAAAATGGCTCTCCAGTGAGCACACCTTTCATATGCAACTCAACTACTTCCTCATGCCACTCTCACACACCACATCATCAGTATTTCCCCTACCCTAAATCACCCCGGGGTCCTGTACCAGATAACTAGAGACCGGCCCTATAGCCCAGAGCCTGCTAGAGTTTTTAATCTGTCTAATCCTAAACTTGCCTCACCCGTTCCTTCTCAAGGGTGAGAAGATGAAATAACATGATGAAAATCATGATGAAATAACATGACAGTAAATGTCTGCAACACACTTTTCCTCCTTCACTCCTTCTGCCCCCTGACCCGCCTGTGCGCTGCCCCACATAGACTTGCAAGGCACGGCCTGTCTCCTTCTCTTGTGAACTGTGAGTAATGAAGCTTCTTTAAAGTGCATTGGCCTCTTTGTGCCATCACCTCCATAAATTAAAGTCGGTCTTTATAAATGAAATTCCAGGTAAACCAAGATAGTGACTCAATGTAGATAAAACAAGAACTAGTCATGGATCTTTGAATAATTTGATTAATTATCAGTATGCTGCAAGCCCCTTTTCCCCAAGTGCCTGTAACAGTAAGCATACCAGAAAAATTAAAAATTGTCTGTAATATTTATCACACTAGAATGCAAGGAGCTATGAGGAAAAGAAATGGAGGAATTCCCTGGGAAACACTACAGTATATGTTCACATCATTCTCTGGACAAAATCCATTTAACTTGTTCTCAGCCATCATAGTTGTTTTTCTGAATCATAAAATTCCCATTATGAAATAAATCCTGACATCAACTTGATTAGTATGATCATAAATCTTAACAGCAGCATGCATGCTTTAAACTGCATTTTTTAGGCCACAATTATAGATTCTATTATTTCCCCTACCTTCTGAAGTAATTAGGTATTATTTCAAGGCACTGCCAATTGTTGGCAGTGCTTTTTAATGCATATAAAATAATCATTGGTTTAAAACCATTGGAACAAGGGTTTTGAGAACTCAGTGACAATATATTAATATTAATTTTATTGATTAATTTTGGATTCAATTAAAAAGAAACCAAATTATTCACAGTCTTTACCTATAAAGTTATATACTTTATATATAAACTTTGAGTCCTTACATATATGGGCTCACCTTTATATACATTAATAGTTAGTTACATTATTTGGATATGTTTTTAAAGGTGGTTTTGTATTCAAAATTAAAAGCTTTGTAATAAAGACTTTTCTTGGATCACATTTACATAAATTTCATAAAGCAAAATGAATATTCATCAATAGCATGTTGTCAAATGGGCTGTTGCTACAGGATTCTGTATGGGCATTGGCACAAAGATGGAGGCTTGTAATTCAGGGTTTTGTAACTGGTTTGGTCATATTTCTGAAGGTAAGAAGTTTCCAGCTGATAACAAGGCACAGACCATATCAGTGCTCAGAATTTCCAATTACAATGAAACCTACCTGCAATAGACCAACTTTGTTCCTGGATTTCAGGTTTGCTATTACTTGATTGTGAGTGAATTTGGGTCCATCACTTGACTGATATAATCCTTAATTTCATAATCTGTAAAGGAAGAGGTTAAAATTAATGATCTTTAAGGTCTTTTCAACTGCTAACCTAACAAAAACATAGAATTAAAGAACTGTATAACATAAATATATGGATTGCACATATAAATGGAGATAGAGAGGATAACTTTATCATTCATTATGTTATTTTACACACATTCATTCATTGTCTCATTCATTCAGTCACTTGTTATTCAGAAAATACTTGTTAGGTATATATTAGATATGTAAGAAAAATAGCATGGGTTACTTGCTTCAAGGATGACCTCTCTCTACCTCCCTGTCAGAGGTTCCTCAAAGAATACCATTTTAATCTTTGCTATGACCAGATAGTTGCTTTGAATCCTAGCTCATAAGATAATACACACATAAATTGTTGAATAACTAGTGACATTGGTGAGATTAGGAAAGTCATTATATAACATTAAAAATTATCTTTAGTTCTTGTTCAACTTAATTGTCTTGTGAAGTACAACCATCAGAAACTAAAGAGTAAACATGTTTTAAAATTTGTTTTTATATAGAATTGTTTTTATAATAAATGTGGCTGAATAATTGAATGGGATTCCAAGTTAAATGATCATATCTTTTATTTAAGTTTCAAAAATAAGCTGGATTGTCAATGGTTTTAAATAACATGAAATGGAGCTGACTTTCATAGGTTTCTCAATAACAGGCACACCACAATCCAGAATCAATTCAAAGATATAACCATCTAACCAATAAGTAGGACTAGGAAGGAAGACTAAAATGAGTTTTATTTATGCACTACAAACATAGAACCTCAGAAACTCCATTTTCATTCTCCTTTAAGAGATAACCCTTAGAGATTAAAAATCAAAGATGAAATAACATGACACCAACCCTCTTGCTTGTCCATTCTTTTGGGACTCATTCACCTATCACATTCCTTGGCTGTTGGACATACACGTACCATAAAGCAAGATGCAAATCAAGCAGAAAGTGGCCCACTGTTGACCATTAACAGATGACAAAGACCTACAGCTGAACGCTTAGCGGAGAGAAAGTCTAAGCTAACTGACTAAATATTCAATGTGCTCCAAAATCCTGATTATCAGAACAAGAGCTAGAATAGCTAATACATAAGCAGGCTCAATTTACCCTAATTAGTTCAGAGTCAGGCTACAAAAGACTTAATTAGCAGTTATTAGGTGCTGCTCAGAGAAGGAGCATAAATAATGGTTGGTAGCAAGCTGTGCTTAAAAGTTTCCTGGCTGAGTGACACACACACACACACACACACACACACACACACACACACACACACACACACTGAAATCAATCTTCCTCCATTGGATTAAATCTAAAATGACAATACGGCTCTTTATTCAGAGTGGATCATTGATTTAATTATTTTTGTTTCTGGATTCCTCAGATGCTTGAGGAGAAAAGTTTGAAATTGTGATGGTTACACTCTACTACAAAGAGGACCTCAGCTGTTGGGATGGTGACTGGCTCACCATATTCAGAAGAATAGATGGAAGGTTTTCCCTAAACATTTCAACAGTCAGCCTTTGGAGGGCCCCACATTGAGGAGGACCAGGGAGAAAGGCTGATACACAAAGAGAGCAGGGAAACAGAATGATGATGAACTTAAATATAAGCTAGTGACTGGGGACACCTCTGGTCCCAGCCTGTATCCTGGCTGCACATGAATTGGCACAAATTCAGTCCGGCACAAATCCCCTTCCCTCTTCTTGCCCCATCTGTTCACCAACATGTTTCTCATAGGTGCTGAGAGTGGAGCCCTCTCTGACTTCACAGGAAAATAATTTTTATCAAAAAGACATAATGATCAAATTAAGCCAAAAATAACAGGAATATGATATACTCCCCTCCACCATCTCTCACTTGCTCTCTCTTTCTCTGACACATTTTTAAAATAATTATGATCTTCAGAGAGGTAAAAATAATATTACTCTTAAGTTTTATAGTATCCTGCACAAAATATGAGTGTGGCTAGAAATTTGTTTTAGAACATTACAGGGTTCTTATGTTATAATGCATACTTGATTATATTTATTTAGCATAACTGTAAATGTTATCACTCATAAAACTAGTCAGCATTGTCATAAATTATTTCATAGAAGAATACTGTTTGTAAAAGAGCTGCCCTTGGAGAGTCTACTTTAATCAACCATTAATTTCATATAATAACTGGCTTCCTCTTTTAAAAAATGCCAAAGGACCACTTATGAAGAATGGAGGTGTATTAGTTTTCCATTTCTGTGTAACAAATCACTATGTACTTAGCACCTTAAAACAATACTCATTTACTAGCTCACAGTTGTATAGGTCAGATGCCCAGGCTGATTTGGCTGGGATCTTAAAAGGTCAAAATCAAGATCAGGCTGGGTTTTTATCTGGGAACTGGGGAAGAATCTTTTTCTAAGATCATCCAGGGTGTTTTCACAATTAGGTTTCCTGTGGTTGCGGGTCTAAGGTCCTAGTTTCTGGTGGTTAGTTAGACAAGGGCTACTTTTTGCTCCCCAAGGTCCCCACATTCCTTCTTGCATGGCCCCCAGCACCCAGTGCAGCAATGATATACCAAGTCCTTCTCACACACTGAGCATCTCTGACTTCTCCTTAAGCTCTCAGCCAGAGAGAACTCACGGCTTTTAAGTCCCGTGTGAGTAGACTGGGCCCACTTAGATAAACTCAAAGTGAACCGACTAGTCACCTTCATAACCTTTAAAAATTCTTCTTGTAGCATAACATAATCACAGACACAATATCTCATCGTATTCATAGTTTCAGGGATTAGGGATGGACCTAATCCACACCTAGGCCCCTGCTGGGGGCAGAGGGTGGCGAGGGAGGCCTGAAGCAGTGGGGCAGCAGGTGGCTGAGTCCATCTCCTAGAGGTATGGGGGGCGCTTGGAGCAGGCCATATACATGGCTGGGACTCCAAACCTCCAGTGCATGCTCCATTGTGCCATTGGATTTCTATCAGAAAACACAGATACAAAGATCAAAGATTGTAAAAAATTTTAAGATGGTGACTACAGGATATTAAAACCCAGTGAGGGTCTCCCTTCTGAGCACAAGAGGCTGTGAGATTGTGCTCATCACATACGCATGAAGCTGTCCTTGGAAATAAGCATTATGTGAGTGTTTGCTATCATTTTATATAGTGGTAGGTAGTACCATTTTGTGGACATCAGTCACTTAGGAGACAATGCTTATTTGTTTCAAAATACCAGTCTTATTCTGATTTTGCACAAATATACTTAAGAAACGGGGCCTGATACAAAGGCATCTTATACTCAATGAAGCTGTTCTAAGGGGCTGTCTAGAAGAACTCCAAACCATTGACTTGAAGTATTTATTCTCATGGTGGAAGTGCTATTGACATTTTACAAGGAATATGCAAAATTACCTTCTTTTCTCACTTTTTCTGTTGTTCTAGGTATTATCTTAACTCACAAGCTAGAAATCTGGCTTGTTTCACCATCACTGAAGTTAATTAAAAATAAATCAAATTGAACTTACATTCACTTTAAGTATTTCTTTTTTTTAGCTTATCACACAATTCAATTCAAATTCTATTCTATTACAGAATAAGTTATGAGAATTGCATATAGTTTTTCCTTTTTTTCTTCCTTTGCTGTCAAAGCTACTATAGATGGTACAAGCTTAATCCCAAGGAAACTAATAAAGTGAATTGTTCACACAATTACCTATTATTTTCCTGTTTTGTACAATTCTCTCTGGGTGCCTAATGCTTGATGATTGATCTATGAAGCCAGAGTCCTGTCTGATTTTGAGCTTTGAGTATTCAACCACCTCTAAATTTTTGACAAGGTTGTTTAAAGAGTAGTGTGATTGAATTATAAGACCTCTCAAAAATGACAACATATGGTTTGCTCTGTGTGGGAAAAACAGCTCTCATCATCTACAAAAAGGAAAAAGGAAAAAAACGTCACAAAATTTTTTGAGTGTTGAGCTGAGGCAAAGATGATGCATTTTGGAGAGAAATGGATCTGGCTGGGCTCTTGGCTAATATAAAACAATGAATCAAAGTGCAGCCGTGACAGCAGACAATGGGTCTAATTATCTCCAGAGGAAGGCATTCTAATGCCTGGACTCCAGCTGTCAAGCAGCTGTAAACTTCTCCAGTCTAGCACTTGCATTTTTAGAGTGCAACAGCAGAACTCAGTTTCACCAAAAGACCAGAGTGTGGATGCAGAGCCAAGCCAATGGTACTCTTCAGGTGCTAGGATGCTTGCCTAAATAAATCTGGTAACCGTTCCAGATACATGGCTCTGCTCTAAAACATCCAATAATCATAGTGATACCTTCAAGAGTTCTTTACAGTAAGCAGGTTCTGATTCTAATACTTGTGAGACAGTTGATCGACAGCATTGAATTAAATTCTACTGAAATTTATAGAGCACTTTATATGGGGACAGCATTATGCCAAGTGGACAGCTTCATTTGGCAGTTAACAATTGGATTTTTCCTCTTGTGTTACCTGAGGCAAGTGGCCTAATCTCTCTAAGTAAAGAGGTTCTTATGTGCGTCATGGCAAGAATAACTATCTAGATAGTGGTTGTCTTATAGATAGTGGTTTTCTGTTTCCCTGGAAGCAGACCCCCAAATTAGGATTGGATACTAACAGTTTAACAGCAAGGTTATCTCAGAAATGAGAGAGCAAGAGAGGGAGGGAATAACAGGAAACCAAAGAAGGATTGACTAAGAAGCAAGTTGTCACTGTTATACCTAGAGCAAGGACTCACTCAAAGTATGGTTCATGGTTGGCAAGCATCAGCATCATCTGGGCAATGATTAGTTAGAAATGAAGATTCTCTCCAGGTCTGGTCCCACTCCAGACCTACTGAATCAGAAAATCTGCATGTAGGCTCATCAATCTGGTCTAAACACCCTGCAGATGATTTTGTTGCTCACTCAACTTTGGGAACTGATGAGCTAGGAAACTTTGGGAGCATGTGCAGAACACCCTTCCAAGAGTTATTCCATCAAGGGGGAAAAAGTAGCTGGAATATTTATATACTGACTCTTTATATACTGAAAACTTGGAGAGAGTGTTGGAAATAAACATTAATTCTCCAGCACTTTCACCTGCGGTGCCTTTGGGTACAGCGGATTTCAAAGTAATTTCTTGGCAAAAAGATGCTGGTCTTGGCATCAGGAAGTCCTAGGAGCATTATAATTTCTAGGCTCAAGGATATATGAGAGGGACATAAACACCTACCGTTGGTGTCTTAAAGAATGAGATAATGAGCTAAAGGGCATAATGTAGTGCCTATCACAATAATCCCTTGTATATAAAAGTTAAGAGTAATACAAAGGTTTATAAGCTGTAATCCTGCCTTCAGAGAGTAGACAGTTTAAAATGAGAGCTAGGATGCCGATGCATAAGTAGAACTCAAGGCAGGATGCAATGAAGATCACAGGTAACGGAAGTGCAGGAAGGGAGAGGGCATATCTGATTTGAGGAGGAAGGAGGATGCTCATGAATCAGTGGCATCTGAGACGGGAGGGGCAGGCTTTTTGGTAGGATGAGATGAAACGAGAGAGGTGATTGAACTGTGGGACAGGACACAGGTCGCTGTATCACCTGCTAATCATCACTAGCACTTGAATGTCTGTTGTATCTGGATCTCTGAACCGCAAGTAGTCATTAAAAGAAAATGGAAGCAACTTCCATGGCTAACCAATTTGAAATGTAAGGATGCTGAAGGTTAGTACTTCCTTGCTGCTTCACATCTCCAATAGCCTCACTGGTGATTTTCTGGGAAAGAATTAAGGCTTCATGGTTTGAAAAGCACAAAAAGATGTTTCAGGCAGCTGCACAGATGTGCTGCTTTCCTGGGACTTGTATGGAAATGAGAAAGTGCTGACTTAATTTTTTTCGGTAGCATTATTGCCATTATAACATAACTTTCATAGTGTTAGGTAGAACTGTCCATATGTACTGTGAGAATTTTGCATATGTAAGTTCAAAAATCAGTTCTGAGGATTCTGAGGAGGAGGGTGGAATGAAAAGAGGAAATAGGTTGAGTGGAGTGAATATAGAATTCCATATTTTTGTAGATTTTGTTACTTGGATTCCAGATCTCACAGCAAAATACATTCCTTTACTCTGCTATCCTACTTTGGAATAGATGTTTTTCCAAAGAAGGTATATAGGAGTTGGCAAAAGTAGGTAAATATCCATGAGAAAGAAGAACATCTTGCCATTTGCAACAATATTCATAAACCTTGAGGGCATTATGCTAAGTAGAATATGTGAGGCAGAGAAAGACATATATGGTATGATCTCATGGATATGTGTAAGCTAAAAAAAACCCCTAAGTCACAGAAACTGAGAGTAGAATCGTGGTTACCAAGGGCTGGGGGTTGGGGGAAATAAAGACATGTTGGTCAAAAGATATAAACTTTCAGCTATAAATTAATAAGTTCTGGGGACCTAATGTGCAGCATGGTAAGTATAGTCAATATATTTTATTATATACTTCAAAGTTGCTATGAGAGTATATCTTAAATGTGTTCACCATAAAAAGGAAATTGGAGTTACGCTACATAATAAAGGTGTTAACCTTTAGAGGTGTTAGCTGATTCTATGATGGTAATCATTTACAATATATGAGTGTATCAAGTCAGTACATCATACTCCTTAAACTTACACAATGTTATATGTCAATTTTATCTCAATAAAACTTGAAAACATAATCTTTGCCTATAAATACATTATAATTTAGTTGTACATGGGATAAAGCTAGCATATATACTATGTGATACATGGTGAGTGGTACATAAAGGTTTGTATTTAGTCCACTATGTATCAGAGAAGGAGGGAGGTAGGGAAACTAGAATTTTAAAATAAAAGATTGTTTTTGCAGGGTCAGGAATCTGACAGACATTAAGTGCAGTATGCTGGCCAGACGGCTTTGCCAGTTGTCACAGAGAAAGTGTAGAAGGTGTAGTGTGTGTCTAACTGGCTCCACGAGCAAGTGGTCATATGAGAACCGGATGCTGCTTTATGAGGTAAAAGCCCACAGGTTTATGGAAGCAGTACCAGTCAACATTTAGTCACTTTTCTTAGGCCGTATAAGAAACTGATCTACTTAATGTACAGTGTAACTCAAGTTATAAAATTTTAAACAGGATACAAATTTTATCCTTCTTTCTTTCATGGACACTCATAAAAATATCCCCTGTGCTGTTAATGAAATTTCTAACTCAACTGAAATATGCAATATGCAACACTGCCTGCCATGCAAACTCAGTTTTCATACTTACAATACGAGCACTTCCAGTCCACAGTTGAGTAACACAGAGGTGTTCCCGAAGCTAGCAAGAGGAAATAAATTATGCGTAGACCTGCCCCTTCTCCCTTAGCTTATTGTAATATATTTAGACACTATGACATGTGTTCCAGTGATTCCAATATATAGAAGAATTTTAAACCTTGACCTATTGTTATAGTTATGTATCTCTATATAACAAACTATTCCAAAATGCAATGACTTAAAACAAGATTTATCATACAGATTCATGAGTGATGGAGCTCACAAGGGCTATTCTTGCCTGTGGTCACTCACAGAATTGCAGTCAGATGATAGATGGGGACCAACTGAAAGCCTCAGATGAGCTGGATGTCCATGATAGCTTCTTTTGTTTTGAACTTTTACAGGAGTTTAGTTGAGCCAAACTGAGGACATATGCCAGGAAACAAGGTCTCAAATGCTCCCCGTGAGAGTTTCCTAACTCACAAGTCTTGGGCTTCAACCTGGGAAGCCCAGGAAAGTTGAGAATGATTGGGCATTTCTGTCTATTCATAGAGCCTCTTCGTCTGGCCAGATAGTTTCGGCTTCCTTACAGCATGCGGGCATCAGTTTAGAATTCTTACACGGTGCCTAATTTTCCCTTGAACACATAATCCAAGAGACTGATGTAGAAACTGCATGGTTTTCAAAGATCTAGTGTCGAAATTAATACCATGTCACTACACAGGACATGATTCCCGGGAAGCATGGTTCATTGGGGAATCCATCTTTGAAGACCAGTGACCACCTTTGTCATGTATGTCTTACTGATATATGATGAAACCTGGTTTTGGGAGACTCTTGTTATACCCAAATCAATCAGAGTCAAAAAGAATTAAAAATCCACTTTCAAAACAGTATCTATAATAATCATTTAAAATCTACATCAGAGCTTATAGTAATTTAACAAATTATTTAATTAATGATTATTAATTATCTGCCATGTGCCAGAGACTGTGCTGGATACTGATGAATTCTGCTGAATAAATGAGGTAAGTCCGTGGGGAAATTAAAGCTCAGGAGACTTGAATGGAAGCAAGATTGGCTTCTCCAAAGGCAATAGAATCAGAGTTCCATACAATGCAGGGGCACTTGGAACACTTTCTGATACAGGAAACAAGACAAAGAGAAACAAAACAGAATCTTATACTGCATTTTTATAAAGACTTAAAATAAATGTTATAATGTGCTCTTTAATTTGACAATGAAAATTTGAGAGTTGAATTTCTAATGAGTCATAAAAGAGTTCCTTACATTGTCTTTTAAAATAAGCCTCAACCAAAAATACATTTACCAAGTATCATGCTAGATAGCAGTGGTTCTCACATTTTAGAGACCCTCAGACTCACCTAGAAGGCTGGTTTAAAGAAAGATTGCTGAGCCGCATCCCCAGGGTTTCTGACTTAGTCAGGTCTGGGGTGGGACCCAAGCATTTGCATTTTTATCAACTTCCCAAGTCCTGATGATGTGTTTTAGAGACCGTGCTTTGAGAACCTCTGCTACATGGTTATCTACAACGTAGAACAGTGGTTAGAGGCATAGCTACTAAGTCACAGGCAAGACAATGGGTTGATTCTTAAACATGTTGCTTAATCTTTTTGGCTGTGCTTCCTGATTTTTATAAAGCATAATTAATAGTAGTTCCCTCATTAGATAGTCATGTGGATGAAATATATATATAGCAAGAATTCAATAAGTGTTAACCACGCTATTAATTATAGTTCTATAAAATATATAGTTTAGTTTATTCTCATATAGTGTACCCGAGGAGTTAGATGCTGTGGGTGATGGTACACCTGTTTGTTCTGCCATTATCTTCCAGATTCCCTACAATCATCTCCTAGATTGTATAGCTGACTGCTGTGAGCATTTTATCTTTCCCTGCCCCTTCAGAAGAGTAGAAACAGTAGAACTCTGATTATCTGTTTTCTCCCTCATACGCAGTGCACAAAATCTAGCAACTAAGTATTTAAAATAATCTACAGACTCAAAAATAAATCTTACTGTTTTCAAGTTAAACTCTTCCTGGGATTTGTATTAAAGGAGAATTATGTTTGCACTAGTTGAGCTTTGCAGGATGCCCTGATAAGGCCTCGCAATCAAAAGGTAATTATAAAGCAGGGACCTTTCAACTGCTAAATATACTTTTTTCCTATTCAGTGTGAACTATAACAGTTAACATGTAATTACATTAAGGTGAAGATAAAACTAAGTTCCAGGTTACTTATCAAGCTAGTATGGTCAAGCACACAGCAACAGTTTACAATAACAAAACAATCCAATAATAAATTACGACATCTTTTTGGACTGCCAACAAATGTCGCTACCCATGCTTCTCCAATAACATGATCCCGGCTGTGATATTGCCGGGAGTGAATAGGATGGAAATAGAATCACCCTGCTTTTCTTTTCACTGTACCATTACTTGATCCACTGTGCCACATTCAATTCTTTGCCTCAGTTTACTCACCCAAACTACATTAACATCGTTCAATACATACTTGGTACAACACTAGTACAATGAGATGCTCAGGAGGAAAAGTTCCCTATAACAAAACAAACACGCAAGAAAAATATAACCAGAGTCATTGAAATTAAGAACAAACTGACGGTAGCCAGAGGGGAGGTGGGAGGGGATAATGGGGCAAAAAGGGGAAGGGTTTTCAGGAACATCTATAAAGGACACATGGACAAAACCAAGGGGGAGTGGGATCAGGGGAGAGAGGTGGGGATGGCTGGGGTTGGGGGGAGTGGTGGGGGGAAAATGCAGACAAGTGTACTTGAACGATGATTAAATAAAAAGAAAAGTAATATAAATTTTAAAAAGAGAAAAAAGTTCTGGAAGCATTTCAAGCTCTACCTTCTTCAAGAGTCAAGATTCATATTAGTATTTGAAAGGCTGAGAATCCCTACTGTAAAGAAACCAGCATTGCTGAACTGTAACAGACCCCGATATTCCATATCAACTGAACTTCCAAAGGATATACTTCTCTGGGGGATGTCGCTCCAAGTCCTAATTGCCCTGACTTAGCAGATTGTAGCCAGTCATAAGATTTCAATCAAGGATTCTTTATCTAGCAAGACCATCTTTCAAAAATGAGGCAAAATAATGGCATTCCTAGATAAACAAAAACTGAGAGATTTTTTCACTGGCACATCTGTCCTACAAAAGAAGTTCTTTAAGTTGAAAGGACATGACACCAGATACAAAGCAAAATACACAAAAAAAGAAGAGCAGAAAATGATAAATATATGGGTAAACATAAACTACTTACTATATATTTTTGTCTTCTCTTAATTTAAAAAAGATATCTAAAGGATTATTTAAAACAATGATTATAACACTATTACTGTGTTTATAGTATATATAGATATAATGTATATGACAATAATACCACAAAGGAGGAGGAAATGGAACCATATATTTATTAGAATTAGATCAGCATTAATCTGAAGCAGATTGTGAGTTGGGGAAGATAGATGTCAGTTAAAGAATACAAAGCTGCAATTATGTAGGATGAGTAAATCTGGAGATCTAATGGATAATAATGTTCAACGGTGTAACACTGGGTTGAATCCTGGAAATTTGCTAAGAGAGTGGATCTCAGGTGCTCTCACCATACATGCAAAACGGCAACTGTGTGAGGAGATGGGCATGTTAATTAGCTTGACTATTGTAATCATTGCATTATGCACATATATCAAAATATTATGCTGTACACCTTAAACATATACAGTTTTATTTTTCAAATGCATATTTTAATCCCCAGTGTAAACCAGTTGGAAAGTTAACTCAAAAAAAATCAACGCTAAAATCTCAACAGAGTAATTAAAATGGTTTACTAGAAAAACATTGGTTTACTACAAAAAGAGGCAGCAAAGGAGAAACAGTGGAACAATGACAACAACACAAACACACGAGACATATAGAAACAAACAGGAAAATGACAGACAAAATCTAACCATATCAAAATTACATTAAGTATGAATGCACTAAAGATGCCAATCAAAAGGCAGGAATCATCAGTCTAGATAAGAAAATGCAAGATTTAATTATATGATCCATACAACAGACACAGTTTAAATTTAAAGATATAGACAGGTTGAAAGTGAAAGGATAGAAAATGTATACAATGCACACAGTAACCAGAAGAGAGCCAGAGTGCCTATATTAAAAAAGGATAATACTGCCCTGGTTGGTGTGGCTCAGTGGATTGAGTGCTGGCTTAGGAACCAAAGGGTCAGCAGTTCGATTCCCAGTCAGGATACATGCCTGGGTTGCAGGCCAGGTCCCCAGTAGGGGGTATGCAAGAAGCAACCACACATTGATGTTTCTCTCCCTCTCTTTCTACCCCCTTTCTCCTCTGTCTAAAATAAATAAAATTTTTAAAAGAAAGAGGATAATAAAAAATTTTGTTTAAAAATCTATATTTGTAAGATGTACTTTTTTGAAAATATTTAAGCATATTATTGTTTAATAAGCATGTTATTTTAAAATGTACAAAGGGATACAATATTTTTTTAAAAATTCTGCTAGTGACTGGGGAAGTAAAACTATTAGAAGTCTGCTCTTGTATACAACTTCTGCCATCGTGCAGAGAAATAAGTTAAGTTTCATGGGCTTCTGACTGATCCCAAGTCACACAGTTATAGCAAAGTCAATATTAGAAGTCATATTCTCTTTCTTGGTCCTATATTTCTTGCCCATTTTAAAGAGGCACCATAGGATGATTATTAAGTTCATGGAATTTGGAGCTACACTTAAAAATTTCTAACTCCAAACCTTGTCAACTGCGTGACTTTGTAGAGTTTTCCTGACTTCTCTGTTCCTCAGTGATGTCATCTGTAAAATGGGGATTACAATAGTAAATAACTTATAGAAATGCTGTGAGGCAATGCATGTAGAATACTTTGAACAATAACCAGTACAAAGCAAATGCTCCATAAATGTGAGTTATTTCAACTGAGAGCTTTGGAATGTTCCAATATATGTGCAGGAGATAAATTGTTATCACGTCTGCCAGGACATTTGTACAATACTGGCACAGATTTTAGTGCTCCTGACTCCGATGTTGAATTTACATCTGGACATCAAGCCATTTTAGGAGGCAGCATTAGAGAGATTGGGTTGCAAAGAGGCAGCACTGGAGGGAAAACCTTGCTAACAAGATACTATGTGCTGAACTCAGCAGCTTTTTCTGTTATTGCTGATGAAGGGGAGACAGTGCAAAATGTGAGATGTGGGACACTCAGAGGAAAGTCTGTAGGATGCATATAATTTATTGCTTGCAGGAAGACTAGAATGGAACACTAGGTCAGCAGGATGGCCAGATGGCAACTCACTGACCTCAGAAATTCTCTTTGCAAAGCACATTTTTTCTAGTTCCTCTGCTCCCCACTTCCCTTCCTGAATTCCATGTGCCTGGCTCTCCCAGATATAAGCAACATTGTCTTGCCCCTGTGCCTTTACTCACATGGATTACTCATTCTGAAATGTCTCCCAGGCATGTGGGTCTTTTCCTCTACCAACCTAGCATATTTTGAAATGTGCTAGATAGAGTGCAAATCATTCAAATGAGTACTCAACATGTCCTGAACACTGGGATGAGCACTAAGAATACAAATTCACACAATTTTAGAGTCAAGTGTGAGACAGGACCCTTATCACACTTTACTATGATTGTCTACAATTGAGGTTAGGCAAAGGTGTTTTGTGAGCAAAGACAAAGCATCTTACCAAGCCTAGTGATAATCAGCAACCACCTCCTGACATCCTGAATAGTTTGGTGAGTTATAGCTAAGTCTATACATAAAGAGAACAAACAAAGCAATAACACATGCATAGGTCAGAGGTCAGAGTTTGGCATTCCCATTATAGCTGACGAATGGGACTGTTGGTAGGCAAGTGAATAAAAATAAATCTGAAAATGTAGGAATGAATCAGATCATTAAAGAGCTGTGATGATGAATGCCTTACTAAGGGATTTGTATTTTCCTGTGATGACCAGGAGAAGCCACTAAGAGATTTTAAGCAGCACAATAATTTGACCAGATTTGTGTCTTAAAAAGACAACTTTGACAGAAGTTTAAAGAATGAATGGATTAAAAGAGTAGAGGCGAGAATAAAGTTAATTTATTTAGGGAGCTATTGAAAGACACCGACAGGGAGAAGATGAAGACCTGAACTAAGGTGATGATGATAAAAAAGAGAAAAGAGATCAATGTGAGAGACATTCAGGAAAAACATCAGACCTCCCTGAGGTCTAATTAGATGTGTGAGTTGAAACCGAGAGTGAAATACAGGATGACTCTCCAATACTTGCCTTTGGTACAAATATATATGGTGTTAACATTCTCCTGATAAGGTATACAGAAAGTGGAATAAGTTGATAAGACTGTATCAGAACATGTTTACTTTAGGATTCATTTATATATTTGTTTAAAAATATTTGCAGGGACCTTACCTACTCGAGGCCAGATAGTGTTCTAGGCACTGGACACACAGCAGGAAATAAGACAAACAGCAGTTCTAGCCCCCGCATAGCTTACACTGAGTGCTGTAGGTGTGAACACTCCAGTAAGTGCCTGAACTGGTGCTGGAGCTTGGATGAGAGGATTGGTCTAGAAATGATCCTAGGGAGAACAGCTTACAGGTAACAGTTGAAACTATGGCTTACTACACTTCTGTACTTATTTATTTATTTTTTTTACTACACAGAAGGATGTAGTTTAGCAGAAATATTTAGTGTAGCAGGAGTTTTAGACTGATGTGGGTGAAAACTAATACAATCATAGAAAACCTGTGCCAATGCATACTTCATTAGTCAACAGATAGCATTAGAATTTGGGCGATGAGACTTCTGGTCAAGATGACAATGTGGGTGAATGCTGTGCTCACCTCCTCCCACAACCACATCAAAATTACAACCAAACTACAGAACAACCATCAATCAGAACCGCTTGAATGTGAGGTGAATGGAAGTCCTACAACTATAAATTAAAGAAGAAATCACATTGAGACTGGTAGGAGAGGCAGGAACGTGAAATGGGCTGACTACACATACATACAGGGTAGATAAAAATTGGGAGGGATAACTCAGTTTGGAGGTCCCCCCAAAAGGGCAAAGAGTCCCCCACACCAGGTCGCCAAGCCTAGGGTTCTATTGCCAGGAAGTAAAGTCCCTACAATTTCTGGCTGTAAAACCCAGTGGGGTTTGAAACTGAGGTAGATGGAAGCTTCTGGAGCCCCAGACAGTTCCTCCTAAAGGGCCTATGCACAGACTCACTCAGACTCACTCCCTCTGAGCTCCAGCACTGGGGAAGAAGCTTGAAAGGCAAAATAAAGATATAGGGGAGAAGTGAATTGCTGAGCATCAGGGCAAAAGCCAACGGGGACAACTTTCTCCCAGGCAAAAGTGCTGGGAGAGGCTCATGCTGGGTGTCCCTGGGCAAAACACAGGCAGTGGCTGATCTCAGCCTGCTCCTCCCAGGAGGCCCCAGAGCCAGCACACTCAGTGGACAGCTTCAGGCCACATCAAAGCATCACCACCTAACTACCTCCACAAGCAACACACTCGAGGGGCAGGCTCAGCAGGCACCAGAGCCATGCTGAAGTAAGTCCTGCTCTGTGGAGTGGGCCCCTGCACAGCTGATTCTCCATGGTGGTCAGAGGTCAGTGGTCAGTGGTTACAACCAGTCGGTGTAGCTGATCAGCATGGGTAAATCTCTCCCATGGATATGCCAAGGCTCACCTACAACAGGAGGGTATAACAACCCACATGGGAATGTGAGCACACCAGGAGTGCCCAGCATGGATGAATCGGTAGGCATTTTTACTGGACCCTAGAGAGTACTTAATACATTACGCTTCTCTACCAAGCCTGGGAGATGTAGCAGCTCTACCTAATACATAGAATCAAACACAGGCAGGCACACAAAATAAGGAGACAAAGAAACATGGCTACAATGAAAGAACAGAACAAAACTTCAGAAAAAGAACTAAACAAAATGGAGACAAGCAATCCACTAGATGCAGCGTTCAATACACTGGTCACAAGAATGTTCAATGAACTTGGTGAGAACATCAACTGCACAAATAAGAACCAGTCAGAAATAAAGGATACATTAATTGAAATAAAGAATAATTTACAGGGAATCAACAGTAGAATGGATGAAGCTGAGAATCAAACCAGCAATTTGGAATGTAAGGAAGCAAAAAACATCCATTCAGAACAGCAAAAGGAAAATAGAATCCAAAAAAAGGGGAATATTCTAAGGAGCCTCCAGGACAACTTTAAGTGTACCAACATTAGCATCACGGTGGAGGAGAGCAAGCAAGAAATTACAGACCTATTTGAAAAGGTAATGACAGAAAACTGCCTCAACCTGGTAAAGGGAATGGACATACAAGTCCAGGAAGTGCAGAGAGTTCCAAAGAAGATGAGCCCAAAGAGGCCCACACTAAAAAACATCATAATTAAAATGCAACAGGTTAAAGACAAAGAGAGAATCTTAAGAACAGCTAGAGAAAAGCAGTTAGTTACCTATAAGAGTGCTCCCATTAGAATATCAGTTGATTTCTCAAAAGAAACTATGCAGGCCAGAAGGGATTGGCAACAAAAAAAATTCAACATGATGAAAAGCAAGGACCTACAACCAAGAACTTGCTATACAACAAAGCTATCATTTAAAATTGAAGGACAGATAAAGAGCTTCCCAGACCAGAAAAAGCTAAAGGGCTTCATCATCACCAAACCAGTTTTATAAGAAATGGTAAAGGGTCTTCTTGAAGAAGAGGAGGAATAAGAAGCAGGAGAAGGAGGAGGGGGAAGGGGGGAGGAAAGGGAAGAGTAGGGGGAGGGGAAGAAAAAGAAGAGGAAGAAGAAGGAGGAAAAGGAGAGGGAAAGTAGTAGTAGTAGGAGGAGGAGGAAGAAGAAGAAGAAAAAGAAGAAGAAATATGAATGATAAAATGGCAATAAATAAATATCTATCAACAATTGCATCTAAAAAGCAATGTAAACAAGCAAGCAGAACAGAAAATAAAAAAGAATTCAGGGGAAATAATGCTACTCTATACTGAAAGAAGGCTCTACCCCAAACTGCAGAACACTTAGTGAAAAGTGACCATGAGGGTGGGAGAACTTAAACCATGTTTAATGAGGAATGATTAGATCAAGTGGAGATATTTAGCCTGCCGAAGGTGATCATGGCACCAACCTACATTAAGGGGTGCAATATGCTCTATTCAGTCTACCAATGTACATGTTTATCCTATCCAAAAGCTCTAACAAAAATACTCAGAATAATGGTAGACCAAATATCTGGACACCCCATGGCCCAGTCAAGTTGACACAAAAATAGCTATCACAAGTAAGAATGGTTTCTACCCATGGCTTGCTTGATCTCCAGAAACCATGGTTAGGATTTTTAGTCCAACTAAAAAAATTTACTTCTGGATATTTAGTCAAAGAGTTTGCTAAAAAAAAAAGCTATAGATTCTTAAAAATAAAGAAAAAGTGTCACCATGCTCAGAGATCTCTTTGTTCTCCTTGAAGCAGGAAGCCCAGCCAGCTATGGCATTGGTCAAGGGTAGAAATTATGCACTGCATTTTACAACTGCTGTCTAACCCACTTCCCAAACCAAGAATATCAGCAAAAGGCAAACTATCTTCTCATCAGTTCAATTGCCATTTTAGTCTTTCACTGTTTCTTCTCAAGGACCAGACCCAGCAAACAGAAAAGAGAATGTGAGCATATAAAATGCATTTTTAATTAGAGGACTTTAATCTGATCCAAAGCACTGTGAAACTCCATGCTCTGCCTGCCCTAGTTCCCATTTAATCTTCATTTTTCCATTTCTTGTCAGCTGTGCGTGCAGATGCTACAACCTTATTTGTTTATCATGGGGCCAAGAAGATTTATGGTTGGGTGCATGTTTAGCTGCCTTCTCCACTCTCTTGGCACAGTTCCTGAGCTGCACAGCACAAAGAACACTTAAACAGGCTTAAATGGGAAGTGAGTCCCACATGTTCCCTGTAGTTCTCATCTGGTTATTTTTCAGCTTATGCTTTGGTTGAAGTTAAGGTAATTACAAAGTTATTGTTTGTCATTTCCATTATCTTTGAGGTCAAAAAGACATCTGTTGGAAGTTAGGTTCATCTGTCATTTATGCCAGCTGCTGGTCAGTACCTGAGCAGATGTAAAAAGAGGAAAGGAGCTGGTGTCCATGCAGACTAGCTCTATATGTGTGTGCTGTGTGTATGTGTGTGTTGTGTGAGTCTGTGTGTATAAGCATGCAGAAGAACTGTACTCTGCCATGAAGTCATAAGAAGTCTGGGCATTCTTGCAGTACAAGTAAGGGTAGGTTGTAAAGAAATATGAAATGCTATTGTCCTCAATATTCACTTGGTTCTGAAGTCACTAAGGTGGAGAAAAGTAATGGAGTCAGATGAAGTATTCTGAGTTTCCTTCCTGCTGAGCTATTTATTTTCTTCACTTACATGCAGTGTATAGTTTCACTCTTTGCAGAGTGAAAATGAGAAAATGGTCTAAGATTTGAAATGCTGTATCATTTAATGAAAAAGATATGTGATATATATGATTAGTGCTGGCTTTCTGAGCCAGAAAATACTATAATGTTTGCAAATCCAAAGTTGATCCTCAGTTCACAGTTAGCAAACTTTTTCAGTAAAGGGTCAGGTAAGAAATATTTTAGAATCGCAGGTCATACAATCTCTGTTGGAAGTATAAACTCTACTCTTGTAGCACCAAAGCAGCCATGGGTAATGTGTGGTGAATGAGCATGGCTGCGTTCCAATAAAACTTTATTTACAAAAACAGGCAGTAGGCCAGATTTTGGCTAATAGGTTATAGTTTGCCAACTCCTCCTTTCATTTACATTCCACTAAAAGTGTGTCCCTGGACAAATAGGCCATAAAATAGAGGTTTAAGATGGGATTGTACAGTCAGAAGTGAAAAGAAAAAGGAGTCAAACTGCATGGTTTTCTAGGCATGGGGCTGTTACTAAGCCCCAAATTCTCTTTGAATGACGTATTTACCTCACTACCTTTCCTAAAGCTTGTATCTATTGAGGCCAACCAAACTTCTATTAGGATTATGTTCTACAAATCCAGTTTTGTCTGAGAAGATAAAAATTTGACTCACATCTGTCTCTTAGCACCACGGAAACATGGGTGATGTTGAAAATTCTCTAGAGCTGAGCATTCAGATATTCAGAATACAACTGCAGTCTCAACATTACCATGGATTGTTTTTGTTTTCAAATAACATTATTTACCAAAATATAAACAAATAGTTGTGGGGTCTGTTAATATCCTGCTCCTTTGTTAGAAGGGAAGAACTTCACCTAATCTCCAAAGGGAATATAGATGTGTTCCACTTATACAAATCAGGAAAAAAGAAGAAATATGTGGATTTTGGGGTCTAAAATTCCTCAATAAGCTTGTTGAAGATATTTCCTTTAACATCAATTAGCTTCATTTTGTACAAATCCATATAAAATGACTTATTAAAAAACATTAGCTATACCTCTGACTATTCCCTCAGAGAATGTTTCGTTAAATTACATGATAGACAGATACTGACAAACCAATAAAAATGTAAGTAAAAATGCGATCATTTTTACTACTGAGTGAGAGGCTTTGCCTGCATTAAACATTTGATACAAGCAATTGGTAGATTGTTACAGGACTGGTAATTGGTAAACATCCTAAATTTGCATTAACTGCAATCACATATAAAAATAGCAATTTAAGATAAAATTTAAAATAATAAAAAGGTAAAAAAAAACCCTCACACTTTGAAATTGAACAATGTGCATAAATTTCAAAATTATATAACATTTTTTCATCTATTAAAATTCGAATAATTGACAGGAATTGCTTTTAAGGATGTGTATTCAAAATATAGTCTCCATTTTAGGAAAAAAAACTGAGAAAGCTTAAATGGTTAGGAGTGACTGGGGACAATTGGGATGACCAGGTGTAAGCATTCAAGAAAATGGCACATCAGAATGATCTCACTACGTCTTCACTGATGAGATAAATGAGAAAGGAAGTCTTCATGGAGTCATAGACTCGGTTGTTAACTTACAGGGTTTGTTATCAAATGTACAAAGATATTGACAGACATACAAAAGTAATTATTAAGAGCTTTTCTAACACGGATTTTGCACTGTTGACCAACTGCAGTGTAAATACTTTGATTGAAACAATTACCAGTGAACACAGCAAAAGGCCAACGTCATACAGATTGACTATCAACTCGTTAAACAACGATTGCTTCCTTAATGCTTCCTGTGTGTGCTATATTACATTGGGGGCTATGGACACTAACAGTAAAATGTGAGTTAGGGCTCCACTTTATCGACAGGGTCTGGGACTTATTCATCTTTATATCACCCATAATGCCCGGAACAGTCTTAGTGATACCCAGCAGTAGTAATAAGCATTACTATGTATTCAGTGCATGAAATCTACTAAAAACACATTGTGTATAGATAAAAAATAAGCCTAAGCACTAATATTAAAATGATCTACTGACCTTTAAAATATAAAATTGTTCTATATAATACATGTAATAAGGTGATATGAAACATTTACTATGCTTGTCCTCTGTCACAAAGAATATTCTTGAAGTTTCTGATAATGTTTTATGTACCAATTGATCTCTAAATCCCGCACATCTCAAAGACCTTAGGGAAATCCGCTGTATTTCCCCTGAAAAAGGGACAATAAGCATTCCTCTTTATTATATTGCAACAGATTTCAAATGTCCAGCTACATGAATCATTTTCGCCCTTTTGAGATGTACATGCAAGTAAACCTGCCCTCGGTCTGTATGGCTTTGAAGACACACATCTAAAAGAAACGTGACAAATGGATGAAGTTCTTCAAACTGATAAGCCATGTATACCCATGTGTGACACAGCAGATTTTCTGAACATAAAAAGACACGCTGATATTCTTTGCGTCACTTAAACCTTACCCTTCTTGGGGAAATGACTCTTCATTGTTTCCTTTGTCCTTATAAAGATAATTATTACTTTGCTTTCATCTTCTCTTTCGTGGCAAGCATTCAAAAAACCTGCATAAATAAAAATGTGCATAACTGCAGGACACTCAGAATACCTAGACTACAGGAATAAAGAACGCATTTTTTCATTCGCATGGCCATGAAGGCTGCACATCCTGGAATGCGAAAGGACAGGCAGAGTGGTATAATGGAAAGTTAGTGACCCAGGCAACAGGATATTTGTGTTCCGGTGTTGGCCTTGCAATTCGCCACTTTTGGACCTGGAGCAAACACCTGAACTCCTCTGAGCTTCGGCCATGGAATCTGTAAAAGGACAACGCTGCCACTGCACAGATCTTGGTTTCTAATACCATTCTCCAGTAAAAGAAACCGGGGCTACTTAAAAATTGTCTGATAAGAGGACTGAAGCAGGGGATAGAACAGATGAGCCGGGAACATCTTGTAGCAACAGAAAGTAAGAATGGTCTCAGAAAACAGCATGATAGGGCACAGCAGCCAACCGGACAAGCTCCCAATGCCTAATGTGAGAGCAATTTGAGCAACGAAACAGATAACAAAATGTCGGATTAAAACTCAAAGTCTACGCCAAGATATAGAATACCTATCCATGAATGTATACTGATATAAATAAATAATTGAAAAATAAATAAATAAATAGGGACTAAGAGACAAATCTCCCATACAGAGAATTGTAAATAATTTCCATAAATGGCCCCCCCTCAAGCGTATAGCACAACTCCTTAGCCCTTAAGCGACGGCTACACTTTGCCACTTGCTCCCGAAGAGTATAGTGTGAGCAGTGAAAGCAGAAAGTAAGGTTGAAGTGGGGAAACCTGGCAAACACTCTCGTTAAGATCAAGGTGAAGATCATTAGTGATGAGCCCTGTTGATAGCATGTACCCTTGATGTAATGTAATAAGAGGGCACTTTACCTTTATCCTCTTCCTCCCCCAAACTCATAACTCCAGCTTGACCATGAAAAAAAATCAGACAAACTCAAATTGAGAGACATACTACAACATACCTAACCCATATTTCTCAAAACTGCCAGGGGTCATAAAAAAACAAGGGAAGTGAGAAACCGTCATCACCAAGAGGAGCCTAAGGAGGCATAACAACTAAATGTAATGTGCTGTGTTGGATGGGATCCTGGAAGAGAGAAAGGAGGTTAGGGAAACATTAATGAGATCCAAATAAAGAGTGAAATTTAGTGAATAATAATGTATCAGTATTAGTTCATTATTTGTGACAAATGGACCATAATAATATAAGATGCTAACAATAGGGGAAATTAGGTGTGGGGTATATGGGAACTTTCTGTATTATCATTACATCTTTTCTGTACATTTAACACTAAAATAAAGCATATATAAGTATTTAAAAATGACATGGTTGAACTAGATTCTACCTATTAGCTT
This sequence comes from Micronycteris hirsuta, assembly GCA_004026765.1. Taxonomy (NCBI): domain Eukaryota; kingdom Metazoa; phylum Chordata; class Mammalia; order Chiroptera; family Phyllostomidae; genus Micronycteris; species Micronycteris hirsuta. The sequence goes on along the minus strand of PVJI01012334.1, from coordinate 7,776 downwards.
TTTATTGTTCTATGATTTTAATAAGTATTATTCCTTTGTGAGTTGGGGCCAGAAAAAATCTGTTTCTTATAGTTTGTTATGGAGGATACCGAGCAATCACATGTCCCCTGCAGCCTTCACCAGTCTTTCTAGCACCAAACACAGAATTCTCAATAAAAGTTAATTACGTGGAAAAAAATATGATTCTCCTTTCCCCTGATATATAAGTAGAAACAAATTGTCGCTCAGGTATAAAAACCAGTTTTGGTTTTTTTTCCCATAAGTACAGTCTTTTAATCCTTAATAAACCCCAAAGCAATCCCAAAATTTTGAATGAACAGTGCATAAACCCACAGTATAAGTCTATTAAAATCTTTGCATTGTAAGGGTTGCTTATCAATACTCTTTACATAATAATTAAAAGTAATTTGCAGTGTCAAAAACTAAGTAAATTCATTCATAGTCCTTGCCCGTACTTGGCATGTCTGTAGCACAGCCCAGTAAGCAGTAGTTTGAAAGGTATAAACTTCTGTTAAGTCCTGGTGCCAGGGTTACTTTCAGGGTTAAACCAGGCTAGGTCTTTGGAAAGAGATCTGCCTTCCTTCTTGGAGGCAGAAATTCAAGGGCAAAAGACATCTCAGATATCTTCAAGCATACTGATCTACCATATAAAGAATGGTGTAATGTGAATTTCCCTTTCCATTCCTAAATGATGATGAATAAAATGAGGATTTTAGAGGGAATATATTTAGAAGTATAACTGTGACCTTGGAAACATTTCAGCATATCTTTTTTTAAATTGAACTTATCTGGGTGACATTGGTTAATAAAGCCACACAGGTTTCAAGTGTACAGCTCTAGAACACATCATCTGCACACTGCTTTGTGCGCTCACCACCCAAAGTCAAGTCTTCTCCTGCTGCCACTTATCCTACCCACGTTTATTGCAGCTTTACTTATAATTGCCAAGATTTGGAAGCAACGCAAGTGCCCATCAGTAGATGAGTGGACAAAAGAGCAGTGGTACATTTATACAAGGGAATACTACTTGGCTATAAAAAAATAAGGAAATATTATTTCGGCATTTCTGACTTTTTAGGGTGGCTTCGGTTTGTGACATTCCAATATGCTGCCTTTCCCTGTCATCTCTTTATCCACATGGATCTCTAATTTCTCCACTCCAGGGCATGATTAACCAAACCACGTCTTCTCCTCCAAAGTGTTGGAAAGATGAGCAAGTGAGGAACTGTAAGGGGCCTCCTGAGATGTGATCTATTTAAATGTGAAGTTACTACTGAAATCATCCCCATCCAGTTGATAAAAAACAAGAATCTCAGAGCAGCAGCCATTTTTGCCAATCATGTCAGAGAGGGTGAAATATGATGCCCGCTGCAGGATACCTGTCGTAAGTAAAAGGAGAGCAAGAAAGCAAACGCATGAAAAAGGAAAGCATGTCCCAACGGATTTTGAAACCAATACTACTAATTACATTGGAAAGATAAGAAAGATATTTAGGGCACATATTTGATGATTAGTTTGCTCTTTCTTTCATGAGATCTCCTGTTATCAAAATTTTGTTTCATTTTAAGTTAATAGTTTCTTTGGTAAATTTTATTTAGTCATATTACACTGACTCTGAATTGATCATAAATGGAGTAAGACTAACTCTACCTTCATATTAACTCTGTGTTTATTATTTGATTTTTTTAAATTTATATATTTTTATTAAATGGTACCAAAAGGCTTAAACTATTTGGAAGAATAAATTTTTGTAAGAAAATCTTTTAGTATCAAAATCCAGTAGTAGCAAATCCTTTCGAAACTCCTACTAACCTTAATTTTAGTTTATTTTGAATTGTTAAAACGTTAAAGATTTTCACTTTTCCCCATAATCCAAATTGTTACAAGTCCTAATGCATAATAAAATTAGATTAATTTGAAAATATGCTAAGAGTCAGCCCCTTCAATGCTTCAAATTCACCTTGTCCTAAAGTATCTGCATGTGCGTGTGTTGAGTTTTCAATGCTAGGGTACTGAACTCACCTGGTTGTGTTTTGTCCCTTTTGAATTCCTAGAATTTTTGCTAGTAACACCCCAACCTAGGGTGGTGGGGGTGTTTGGAGCAAAAAAGTTTTACTTCAACAGAAATAAATTTTATGGATGGAATTCTCATTCTTTTTCCTGCTTGAGAACCTGGTCTACATGGTGTCATCACTGGACTCTCCATGGAATTGTTTGTGTTAATCAAGGGAAAGGGTCAAACACTGGGACTCTGTTGACCTATAATAATGAGTTGAAAGGAAGGTCCTTGGTAGCCACCTGCCTCTTCATTTTATTGATGATAAAACTGAGGCTCAAGAAAACCCACAGATGACTTAGCCAAGCCTACCAGAACCAATCAGGCGCAACTGCACCCAGGTTTCCCCTAATCATGCCCTATATACTGTTGGTACTTCTCGCAAACTCTGCTGGTGCCATTCCCCAAACTGTAGCCGTTCAGGCCCATTACATGGTGTCACTATTTGTTAAAAAGTTCCTGTCTAGGGTAAGTTGATCTCCAGAATACCTCTCTCTGGGGTCTCTTAATAGAGTGAGATGTTCTGTTGTTTAATACTAGAAAGCTCAAGTTAATTTAAATTGGTTTACCTCTCACCCAGACTAACCACATGCAAACTATTCCTGTTATCTGGCCTTGGATGTCTCTATGGAGCTTCTCTCACGGGGCTCCTCCAACCTTTGGCAAAACCCTCTCATCCTTAACGCAGGAGCAGACACGGGGGGAAAATCATCAAGGCACGTGCGCATCAGGCCACTGATTGCCATGGAGCCCTGTCCTCATTTTGCTGTTGAAGGAAACCAGTCAGAAAATATAAGCTCAATATCTGTCTTTGTTACTTTCTGAGACAAGCTAACGATTGAGACCTCACTTCTCTCTCTCCTTCATTTTACCTCTGAGGAAACTTCCAGAGAGTTTAGGTTGCTTTTATACATCTTTGCTGTTGTCTAAAAAGTATCTCTTTAACTCAGTTTAAGAAGATGAATTTTAAATCTCTGAGGTTAAATTATAAGATATATTGGTGCCTAGAGAAGACTACTTTTAAGAGATACCTTCAAACTGCCCTAATTTAGAATAAATTGATCATTACAATGCAGACTTTAAAAATAACGAATCTGTGGGGCCAGGGGTGTTTGAATTGGGCTGGGTCCCCAGAGGTTGCAACGCTCAGTTCACCAAAAGAGCCACTGTCTTCTTCCACTGTGTTTCTTTATGTGACCCTCCCAAAGCTGGGAGTTTGGTCAAAGACGATGGGCTTTTTTTCTAGTGGAAGAGAACTATATGTATTTAGGAATGTAAATGCAATTTCAATTAACTTCTAAAGCCTCCACATCAGCAGCTAAATGCCATTTATTGAAATTCATAGGAAATAAATAAGAGCTGAGAAATTTTAAGATCCATATTCATATTTCAGGTCTCAGTTAGGTGTAGGAAACTTAGAAACTTTGAGAAGGATACATTCTTTAATTACTTTAACCTACTCACCAACATTTCACCCCACAGGCAGAGTCGCATAGGGCTACTGCAATATGGTCAAGTGAATTCTACTCAAACATCACTCAAGTTTGTGCCCAGGCTGCCAACTACCTTCCCAATTGCTTGGCAATAGCGCGTTTTACAGTGGCTCTTAGTGTTCCCTGTGGTCCTATGTGTGTACTGAGTGGGCGTCTTTATTACATTTTAAGTGAAATAAAGATTAGAAAACATTGATTTACATAGCAGGGTGGCTCCCAGATAAATAAGTAGCAAAGCATAATAATCATTTGTCTGCAAAGAGTTTCTCGGCCACATTAGAAAAAACCTGGAGCGCAAACACCATCCACATGCTCTGGTTTAATGAAAGCAGAGTCACTGATAATAGCTCAGGATTAAAGAAAGAATTAAGTCGGTCACATTCTTTTGACCATAAACTTAGTCTAAAATGTTTCTGCAGTGAGAATGATAACTGGAAATATTTTATTGGTTAGCAATTTGTGTTTTTCTTTCTTCAGTAGCATTTCTACCCTTAAAGCTAGACCATGAGGATCCTGGCCCCAGGGAAAGGAACAATACTATATTGAAGCATTTACACACAGAGAACTACAGAAGCAGAGGTGTGGTTGTACAGGAAGAGCAAGAAGGAAGCTCCTAGTGGCGAGAGGAAACGGGGGTAGATAGTGCAAGGAGCAAGAAGTCAGATTTGAGTTCTCTACTTTCCCCTTGAAATCAAAATCTCTTTGGAATGCAGGGAATATAAACATCTAGATTGGCCTAAGAAAGTCCCAGTGGGTGATTTTGCTTCTCTCTCCTTGCGGTATGTGAGACTGAGAGTAGAATTAAATCAATTATATAAAATTAAAAAATTAAATCAATCATTAAAATAAAAAGAGGCTTTATCATCATCATTCAAATGAAGTGCATTCATTTCAACCTTGCTACATTATTGCAACAGACAAGATAAAGAAAAAAAAACAGCCAAAAAATGTAGGCTAATAGTTCATTTGGTTACTATTGACTGACTTCTTTGGTTTGTGTCATAAACAATTTTAAAAATTGTATCTACTTTTCTCCTCAAAAACTATTTATGTATTTTATAAGTAATAAGATAGAGCCCACCCCCCCAAAAAAACCCAGGTGAAATTTTGAAATTGATGACATCATCTTTGGGGTTTTTTCTTTATTTTATTCAAGCATCTGTGAAGTTATTTGTCATTTTCTGAAGTTCTAACTAACACGTGAATTGAAAGCTAACTATACATATAAGTACTTTTAAGTGAATACACTTACCATGAATAACAGCGAAAGGGAGAGCCGCAAGGGGGCCTCTCTCTAGCCGGTGGCTCTGCTGAAAGAGGAGCCTGCTGTTGTGTTGCCGCTTTGACATCTGTCTGCACGAGGCGGCTGTGTGCTCCCACCCACTGTGGGATGGCCAGGGAGCGAAGGGGAAGGGGAACCTGAGACGGGGGCTGTGGTGGGCGTGTCTGGTGCATGCACAGGTGAGAGAGAGGGCGAGAGAGTGCAGAATTCTCCAGAGCACCACTGGTGCCACCAGTTCGTCTCCCTGCTACAGGGTGGGGAGAGGTACGTTTCTGAATCAGTAATGATAATAATGGTTTTTAAATGAACAGAACTACTGTTTTAATAATTAAATATAATTGATGACTATACACTTAGACTTTATTTTAAATAATAAAACCTATTCTTTAATGAAGGTGGGCAGGAGTTCAGCCAAGCAGCTAGTAGAAAAACAAAAAAACTTTCATGTTTTAGCCCAATGAGTTGAACCCCTCTCTATTTGATAGCAGTGGTTCTTACTGACGGGTTAAACCTTTGTACAGGACTCTGTTTACAGTGTTAATTTACTAAGAAAACGACATGCTTTTAGAGTCTTAAAGTAATTAAGCTTTAACCCAACACATACTTAAAAGTTTAACCAGAAGAGTTAGGTATCAATTCTAAGTGATAGGATCAACTGGCTGTGTTGTCCATGGAACGGTAATAGCCTAGGCCTGTAATAATTCTCTAGGCAGTGGACATAAAAAAGAAGAAAAGAACTCTGTAATTTAATTTCCTCCTGCCTATTACCCTTTCCTTCACTTGATGAGTAAGTGAATTAAATGTACTAAAATCCTCATCACAATTTCCTCCCCGCCCCGTGAACACAGGTTTGGCTCCTCTCGGAAATAATTGCCTTCCTTCTATTTACATGCATCAATAAATCGAGTTACTGTGAACTGACATTGGTTAGAGAGACGGAAAACTTCAGGTTCAGAGATTTAGAAAAAGTAGAGCAAGGAAATGTCGCTGCTTATATAAGCTTCAAAGAGACAACACCAGAGCTGGATACTTGGCGAGCTCATCTTAGCAAGAAGGGTTTTGCAAGATGAATCTGTTATGATGCCATTATTCCCAGGCCAAGGAAAGATTCCCCTTATGGTGATCCTTTCAGTTCAGAAGGACTCTGGTATTAAAGGCTGCAGCCTACGGGTGACCCTGCAGGTGCAGAGAGCACAGAATCCCAGGCACTTCAAGGGGTTTTTCTCTGTTTTGGTGTGAATGCTGGGGAAGCATTCTATTGATTCCAGGGAAAACTTCAGCTGCTTTTCAGTTCAGTTAAATTTGACCTAAATGTTTTCACTCAGAAGAAAGAAAGAAAGGAAGAAAGAAGACTGGCTTGTGCCATGGTGTCCTTGGTAAAAACCAAATGAAGGACATTGTAAAAATCTATCACCCTTCTAACACATTTGGTTTAGTCTAGAGCAGTAAGGATTCGAAGGTGTGTTAGCCATTGAGAGGAACAAACTAATAAGCAACAAGGAACGTAGGGCTTAATTACTGTCCCCGTCAGATCCGAGGCATACCGAAAGAATTATCGGACAGAAAATACTGACACCTGAAGACAAAAAGAACTACACGTTAGATGAGAAGGGGACTGAGAATTGGATCCTGAAACAGAAAGATGACATTGATGGAAAAACTGGTCAAATTAAAATACAACCCGGGGATCAGTTAATACATCAGTGCTAGTTCCTTAGTTTTGACAAAGGTACCACAGTATGACAGGGTAACGCCAGGGGACACTGAAACCAGGCGAAGGTATACAGGGACTTTCTCTACTATCTTTGCAACTTGTCTAGAAATCTAAAATTATCACAGACGACATGTTTTTCCCAAATTATTCCGAAGAAATCCTGCTTTAAAAAAAGTGTCTGGAAGCTGTTACACAATGTCCTTCAGTTCTAGGACATTTTGAAATCCTGTCTTGCAAAAGCGACGCCTAAGACCTGGACCAGCCAGCAAGCCACCCACTTTTATTCTGTTTGAAAGTGAAACAAACCCCTCTCATTCTAATGATGTGCATCGTAGTATTGATGACTGCAGTGGAGACGCTCAGAGTCTGGGATGTCTGTGAGTGGAGGCTTGTGTCTTCGGAATTGGATACTGAGACCATAATCTTCCAGTCAATGAGGCGGGGTTGCTGGAATGATGGACGACACTATGAAAATTAACCTACTTGCATCCTAAGCAGTGATGCGGCCTTCATGTCCTGAGAGAGTTTTAAGTGAACTCACAGAAAGCCAGTAAGAATCTGCACCAGTTTCCCCAGCCACTAAAGAAAGCAGGGTGCAAAGGTATTTTCAGAATGAGACCGGTTAAATGAGCTGTCAAGGATAGTTCTCCCTGTGGTGGTCAGGACCTCCTCAGTGTCATCTACTTGCCATCCAGAGGCTCAGGCATCCAGAGGCTCAGGCATCCGGGCCTTCAGAGCCAGCCCTGCATTGTAGGGAGACAGAGCATGTGCTTGCCAACACACGGTGATCTACCGGGGGGGCAAGCGGCCAGGTGGGCCAGAAACGCTGCCTGGCTGAAGCTGAGAAGGGCTGGCCATTCTCATCACTCACTCACGTGGATGAGTGATAGGTCCTAGAAAGCATGTTTTAAACTGCTGCTTCAGTGAAACGACGTGTCAGCCAACAATATCCCACGACTAGAGCAAGATTAAAAAAGACTGAGGACCTCAAATCACTTTTGATTCATGGGGGTAAGGAAAAATCTGGAAGAAAAGGGGCCACACACAAAACCTAACAATCTCTGGAGATGCCTGCGTGGCCGCCTTACAAACTCAGAGACCTAAAGTAACCACGGAGGATGGTCTGAAATGAAAACTTTCTAACTACAGGCAGTTCATGGTGGGTAGTCATGTCCTAGGTCAGTATTTTTCCCTAGCAAACATCAGTCTTTACTTTAACTGAGCCTGTCCG
>PVJI01012333.1:38244-52166 GCA_004026765.1 Micronycteris hirsuta | reverse complement strand
TCCTCTTTCATTTCTGATTGAGTTTATTTGGGTCCTCTCTCTTTTTTTCTTGATGAGCCTGCTTAAAGGCTTGTCGATTTTGTTTATCTTTTCAAAGAACCAGCTCCTGGATTCATTGATCCTTAGAATTGTCTTTTTAGTCTCTAAGTTGTTTAACTCTGATCTGATCTTGGTTATTTCCTTCCTTCTACTTGCTCTGTGTTGTCTTTGCTGTTGTTCCTCGAGTTCTTGTAAGCGTAGGGTTAGATTGTTTGTGTAAACTGTTTCTGTTTTTTTTAGGTAGGTCTGTATTGCTATGAACTTCCCTCTCAGGACTGCCTTCGCTGTGTCCCATAAGTTTTGGGTTGTTGTCTGTTCATTTTCATTTGTTTCAAGGAACTTTTTGATTTCTTCCCTAATCTTGTCCTTGACCCATTCATTGTTTAACAGCATGCTATTCAGTCTCCATGATTTTGGGTGTTTTGGGTTTTTTTCCTTGGGGTTGGTTTCTAATTTCAGTCCCTTGTGGTCATAGAAAAGACTTGGTATGATTTCAATTTTCTTGAATTTGTTGAGGCTTGTTTTGTGTCCTATCATATGGTCTATTTTTGAAAATGTTCCATGTGCATTTGAAAAGAATGTATATTTAGCTTCTTTGGGGTGAAGGGCCCTATATATATCAATTAAGTCCATTTCTTCTAGGACATTGTTCAGTGCCACAATGTCTTTGCTGATGTTTTGTTTGGAGGATCTGTCCATTTTTGACAGTGGGGTGTTGAAGTCCCCTACTATAATTGTGTTGCTATCAATGTTTTTCTTGAAGTCCTCCAAGATTTGAATTGTTATTTTCATTGAACAATTTTTATATATGATTTCTTAGCCTAATGCCCAGAACATACATGCTTCTTAATAAATAGTTCCTAATTGATTCCACAAATGAATGACTGGGTTTACCTCACACATTTGACTGAGGTATGTGGGTTTGTGGGCCATACTGAGTACTAATCTCTTGTGCTAGAGTAGGGGTCAGCAAAAATTTTTTTGTAATTAAGTACTAAATGTTTAATATTGTTATTAAATATTTTTGGTTTGTTGGCTATGTATCACTATTCTATCTACTTAGCTCTGGCATTGCAGAGCAAAGGGGGAGGGACATACATAGACATTATCTAAATAAATGGTTATGACTGTATGCCAATAAAACTTTGTAAAAGTAAGAAGTGGCCTGGATTTGGTCAAGCACCATGGAGTGTTGGTATTCATCCTGTGCTCTATAATTTTCTAGTTCTCTTTCTACTGAACATTCCCTCTAGAATAGCTCATAGGCACCTCAATCTGAACCTATTCAAAATGGAATTTGTTGCTGTCCAACATAAGTGTTTTTTGTGCATTTTTTCTTTTTACTTGAGGAATGGGCAAAATCATCTACCCGAATAACAGCAGTCTAAGGATTCTTCATGTGATGTTTATCTGTCATCTCTTCTTTTCCTCCATGGTGCTCCCTTGATTGAGTTTCTCAATTACTGTGCCATAAATAAACCATTGCCATAATCTGCTTCCAGTATTGCCTTCCCCTAACCCACAATCCAATAAGCCACCAGCGTGATATATGTAACTTAATAGTCTAATTATGACATCCGTTGCTTAAATTTTTTCAAAATCTACATAAAGATCATAAATAAGAGGCTAAACTTTAGATATAACCTTCAACCTACATATTTTAAATTAATTTCTTGAATTTCTTGAATAATCATATTATCTAGCAATACTGGATCATATACTGCAAACTATTCTTACTTTTTAATGTATATAGGTTAAGTCAGATTAATTCATTTTTATTACTTGTCTAATCTCTGTAGATATTAAGTTTTTGGATTCTTATTCTAAGTCACTCAATGCTGTCCAATAGAATTTTATACAATGGTAGAAATGATTGATATCTGTACTGGTCCACAGAGTTGCCACTAGATATACTGGCTATTGAGCACCTGAAATGTGGCTAAAGTGACATGAAATTTAATTTTTAATTATATGTCATTTTAATGAACTAAAATTAAATTTAAATATCCACATGTAGCTAGTAATTATCTTATTGGACAATACAGAGACAAACCATACTACCTGGAGTATGAGATTAATGTCAGGTCCTTGCTTATGTCTCCAGCCTCATCTCCAAAGGTGTCTCTCCACGCCCGGTGCACGCACCAGCCACGGCGAACGACTCGGATGGCCCAGGCATCGCGTTGTTTCATATCCCTCCCTGCTCACGCTTATGCTCTGCTTCCTTTCCATCGACTAGTGAAATCTACTTAAGTTTCAGTGCTTATTTAGAATATAATTCTCTATAAAGTATCTTTATCTTTGCCATTCTCTCTATCCTTAGACTTAATTATTAATTCCTTTATGTCATTTACACCATCAGGTACTTAGGACAGACTTTTCTCAAATTATCTATGTCATTCAATTATGCTTGTTTATTTATATGTCTTTTTCCCCTTACCAGAAAGTGCATTTAGTGTATATATATGTGTATATATATATATGTGTGTGTGTGTGTGTGTGTGTGTGTGTATATATATATATATATATATATATATATATGACAAAGACATTTTTACTACCTAGACAGTAGGTACTCTATAGATACTGAATAAATATTTATTGAATTAATAAATAAGTGAATAGAAATTTGGGACTATGATACTAACCAATTTAAAAACTGGCTATATGATCTTATAAATATCTATTCTGAAAAAATCCTCTACTAAATAAGAGCCATATTATCAGAGTCTCTAAAAGTTTGACAGAGATTAATCTCCTTTCATTTTAAAGGCTAACATTTAAAAAATTAAAATATGTAAAATACGATGTGGAATTAGTAGTTCTTTAAGAATTATAATAGAGTTTTAAGATTCCATCAGTGTATCTGTGTGACTATATATATAATATTATTTGAAGATAATGCTAAAAGTCAATTTTTTAAATTTCATGAATGTCAAGTATGGTGCCAAGTGATCCTAATACACACACACACACACACACACACACATACACACACACACACACATATACCTTATCCTCCGGGTGGTCTCTAATTTTCATATATGAAAACATAGAGTAGAAGGGATATATTTATTTGTGCGCATGTACAATTCCTATTTTTGAAACTTCTATAAGTTTTCAGGGAGAAAACATAAGAATTTTGGATTAACATATTGTATAATACTGTCTTGAGCATAAGATGCTTTTGATGTTAACTCAATGTTTACAAAGTTCTTACCAATTAATTGCCTTTTCCCCACAGTATTTTGTAAGTAATTATTCACTAAGGATGGTTGTTCTCCAAAATAAACTTATTTTCTCGTAATGTTTGAGTGGACTAGAGTTTATGAATCATAAAGACACATAAGTTATGCATTTGGAGGGATGTATTACTGCATGTTTTCACTTGCAATTAAATTATACCCTGAAGATAATAGTAAATATTACTCAAGTCACTTCCTATTACATACAAATCCAGTTACTTGATCTATACTGTGAATAAAGATTAGAATCCAAAAGTTATTTTTTTAAGTAAAGGAATATTAGCTTGCAGAAAGTAATTGTTTTATGAGAATTTCTATCTATGAACAGAGGAAATTGCAATAGCTATAAAACAGCTCTGCCAGACACTTAATTAACTTTACTGCTTTAGGGATTAATTTATTTACTGTCTCATTATTCCCACATTCATGAAAATACAGCAGAATCTGTTGACAGCTACATATTCTGTGTGATAAATAATTAACTATCAATGAGGGCAATGTTCCTGAACCCCTCTGATGATCTGATCTGATCTCAGGTAAGTGTCCTCACGCTCTTCTCATCACAAATGTCTGTCCTTTGGTTGTCTGTGGCTCATCAGGGAAGTTTTCTCTGTTTATGCTGAAATTCTCTAGGCAAACTGTTCATTGGTAGAGGTAGTTCCTCGAAATATGCTGCTGCTGCTGCTGTGAGAAAACCTAAAATACTGGGTTTTGGATTTGAGACTGCACAGTGAAAGGCAAGAAAACTGGTTTTGAAGAATCACTCAGACAATGGAATGGATAACAATATAAGAGGCTGGAAAAAGGGTAGCCCATAGTAACCACTTACAGCAAAAATTCACTGCTATATCAGAGAAGAAAGCATATGAACCCAATTAACTTTTAGATTTGGGCAAGATGGTTTCCAGGCGAAGTGTTGAAACTAGAGCTAATTGCTTTTAGCAGCATCTTATGAGTTACACAAGACTGTCTTTTGTGTTAGTCAGATCTGTGTATGAATCACAGCTTCACTATTTCATAGCTTATAAACTATGGGCAAGTTTCCCTCTCTGAAATTTGGTTTATAAACTCACGTTTAGCATCTGGATAATAATCACCAACTTCAGAGTTATTGTTGGGCTTTTGTTATTAGAAAAGATATGCAATGTGCTTGCCACAATACATGAAACCTAACAATTCATCAATACAGCCACAAACACTATATCTTAAATGAATAAATGTCTTTCAAATGATTACATACAGCAAGGGCGTCAAACTCATTTCCACCAGGGGCCACATCAGCCTCGAGGTTGCTTTCAAAGGGCTGAATGTAATTTCAATTCCTTAACAGTTGAGGAGTAGTTACATTTATACAGTTCTAAAATTATTTTGGCCTTTTGAAGGCAACCACGAGGCTGATGTGGCCCCCGGTGAAAATGAGTTTGACACCCCTGACATACAGCCTTTACAATAAAATATAATTGTAAAGGGGAGCCCATCAAGTCCCATCAAAATCCCCATGAGTTAGAAGGAGAGCTCTCTGAGGGCAAGAACTTTGTCGTTTACATTGCTCTATCCCAGCTTCAAAACAGTGCACATCGTAGACAATAAATATATGTACACTAGGTAAGTAATTAATAACAATGCTAGCTTTTAGGAGGGGAGGGAGGAGGGGACTGGTGGGGACCTCCTGTTTGGGGGCTGCTGATGCAAATGCACTCGCTTACGTTGAGCAGCAACTGTGTCCATCTCAAAGGACACACATACTTTCTAAGAAGATCACTACTGCTCGCCTCCAGCAGGCTGGAGCCATTTTAGACTATCAAGGGTAAAAACTGTGGGTTTTCATACAAAATTTACCAATTTTAAATAATTGTCAAAATTAATTTTGAAATATTCTCGTCTAAACAAAACTGTGGCAGGACATACACCCACAACCACCCATTTGCAATGTCTGAACTTTACCTTTGTCTAATGATTTTAATTACGATATCGTTTGTGCCTTAGACTCTACATCTGAAAAAATGAGGAAACAACAACTCTCTCCCATAATTGGATGATCTTCTAGCAATACGATGTCTCCCTCCAGGGAAAGGTTCTTCATAAATGATAAAGGGCTCCGCAGGAGAAATTGATGGCTTGTGTTACTCCATAGCTCTTATGCTACACAAAGTTTCGTCAAGGCTGCTAACTCTTACCATAGATCTATGTGATTTCTATGGTGATTTGTTTTTCATTTGTCTGGTCACTTTCTAGGGCATACAGGCTGATTAGCCTCTAATAACTGCTCTTTGTAAAAAATAATAATAATAGGAAAAGTACTTTTTTTTTTTTTTTACCTTTAAGACTTTTTTATTTTCTCACCCCCTGAGTGGGTAATGCTCATTGCTAACCTTCTAATCCCCAAACCCTCTACCTTTCATAATTAGAAGAAACACTTACTTTCACTCTCTAGCCTAGAATGTGTCTAATCTTTGGTGGTCAGACTGTGTGCGGAAGGGTCAGCGGCATTAATCCACCTGGGCATCCGGCAATGGGTCAACCAGTCAGCCCAGCCCGGGTATGGCCGTCAAAGATTGACAGTATTAATAGCCTTCCTTAGTTTTCAGAGTGTTGAAGGGCAACTTTTAGGCTACTGTTGCCATCATTGCATCATCAACCTGATGTTCAATCTAGTCTTGTAAAATCCTAAACCAGGAATTCTTAACTGAGGTTATGCCACACACCGAAGGCTTCTTTTCATTGCTAGAGAATCTCTTTAGGTATCAGATTGGAGTCCTCCAATGTGTCTCCCAGCAGATCTTTTTCTATCCCATTCTTGGGAATTCTCATATCTGGTGGTAGAGACAAGTAATAGGAACAAAATAGGTGATCCAGAAATGGGATTCTCAATTCAAGGCCATGGGAAGCAGTAGTTCAATCTGCGCAGAGGACATCAAACAAATAGAATTCCTTCAGAAGCTTCTCACTCTATTCCTCTGTCAGGGGAACAATCCTTCCCCTGAAATATATGTAACCCTGTGTAAGTTCATCTGAACCAACTTCAGAGAAGATCACCACACTACCTCTGTTCTTCCAAATGTACTTGGAAATTAAGTATGCGTCCACTGAAGCAGGAACTGTTGTACTGCCATAGGTTTCCAAGGAAGAGATGATTTCAACCTGGACCTGAATATCTTCCTCAGAGTAAAGAGGACTTCATGATGTTCACTCCTAATGTGCTTTGACACCTTTCTGGTGTCCAGTAAATCAGGACTGTCTTCCAGGCCAGTCACAAATGTCTGGAGAGGGTACTGGACTTCTGCCTCTTTTAACTGCTTCAATAGGGTGGCAGCAACCAAACTGGAATCCAAGCCCCCTGATAAAAGATGACCAATCCTTCTATCTGTCATCAAACATTTCTTATAGCATTGTTAAAAAGGATCTGGATGTTGCTTTTCACGGTTTCTCTCTCAAACCTGGGAATAGTTTCTCCACAGTATCAGAGTACAATGATGATATTTAACCGTTTCCATTGACACAACTTTGCCATTTGGCTTTAAATCCAAAACTTCATAGTGTCTCAGGAGAAAAGGCTCTACTTTTCCAAAAATGAGCTGTGGAGTGCTTCAAGTTAACGAGAACTTTAGTTTCTGAACACACAGCCAAAAATCTATTCTCTGCCATAGCTTTAAACAAAGGTCTGACTCCATGGGTAGTTCTGGCCAGGAACACTTTCTTATTGGCTATAGCCAGTAAAATAAATGCAAATACACCCTCCAACATACAAATCATTTGCTCATTTCCTCCTTTGTTATAAAGATGAAGGATTATCTCACCATCTTCTTTGGTCAGATATTCACATTTAAATTCCAAAAACCTTTTAGTCGTTGCAGATTTCCCCCTTGTAACATAGCCACAAATAAGAAAATTTCTTCACTCAATTGGTTGCATTCCAAACAGCTTGTCAATCTCCGCCAACCGGTGACAACCCAAAGCAGCAGCTGGTGTATCCATTGACATTCTCAAAGCAAAATGCACCTGGACCGCTGTGTGCAATCTTCACAGCAGGCAGAAACTGAACCGAGGGCAGCCATGGCTGCCCAAGAGGGCCCACATGCCACACATCGTGCAGTGGAGCTACGGGCTCTCTGGACATGAGCAGGGTAGGTGAGCGGTGATGCAGACACAGAGATGCAAAGGAGAGACATGAGCTACAGTCAGCAGGCCAGTGGGTGGGCAGAAAGTACTTTTAAAAAGTCCTTTCAGAGACAAAGCAATGAGATTAGTTATTGAGGGTTTACTTTGTACAAATGTCCTGAATGCTCTTTGGGTAGTTTAAGTGCTGACTCAGAGTGCACAACCATGGATGTGAGTGAGGGCTTAAATCCAACCTTCAGTGTATTACTATTATCATTATCATTATTGTTATTGTCTAAAGGGTGGTCCTCTTTCCATTGACCTGCTTAAAATTAAGACTTTTTTGAAAAATCTTTTTTTTATTTTTCGCTTATAGTTGACATACAGTATTAGTTTAAAATGTCCACCCCAATGATTAAACATTATATAACTAAGTGGTCATCTCAATAAATCTTATATATATGTATAGATATAGATATCAATATAGATATAGATATCTATCTAACATAATATATAGTGTTCAGGATATTATTGACTATATTCCCTATGGTGTACTTTACATCCCCATGATTAGTCTGTTACTACCAATTTGTACTTCTCAATCCCTTCTCCTTATTCACCCAAACACCCAAACCCCAACTTCCTCTCTCATTTGGTAACCATCAAAATGTTCTCTATATCTATGAATCTTTTTATTTCCTATTTGTTCATTTATTTTGTTTTCTACATTCAATTGTTGATGCATATGTATTTATTGCCATTTTATTTTTCACATTTTTGGTCTTTTGGAGGATAATATAAGGAGCCTCTGGAACCACTTGAATCTTACAAACATTGGCATCATGTGAGTGCTAGAAGGTGAAAGAGAGAACAAAAAATTGGAAACCTACTTTGGAGCTTATTTGAAGGTTCTAGCAGGGAAGTAGCAGGGGAGTGCAGCTACTCCTGTACTCTTGGCTGAAGAATGGTCCTCTCCTCTATCAGGAAAAGTTATCTTCTTTGACCAAGCATGCAGCTGGGCTGGGTGAAGGGATTAAGAAAAAAGAAAAAAAAAAAAAAGAAAAGAAAATTCTCATAGGCAGACAACAACATGGTTATTATAAGAGGGAAAGGTGAAAGGGGCAGGAGGAGAAGGTAAAGTGGGAATAAGCGGTGATAAAAGTAGATTTGACTTGGGGTGATGAACACACAGTACAATAAACAGATGATGTATTATACACCTGAAACATATATAATTTTATAAACTAATGTCACCTCAACACATGCCATTGAAAAAAAAGAAAATAAACTTATTTGAAAAAATTAAGAGGGGAAATGTCCCTAACATAGTGAAGGAAATAGACATACAAGTCCAGGAAGCTCAGAGAGTTCAAACAAGATGAACTCAGAGAGGCCCACACCAAGACAAACCATCATTAAAATGCCAAAGGTAAAAGAAGAGAATATCTAAAAAGCAGCAAGAGAAAAGAAGTTAGTTACTTACAAGGGACTTACAATAAGACTGTCAACTGATTTCTCAATAGAAATGTTGCATGCAAAAAAGGATAGATAAGAAATATTCTAAATGATGAAAAGCAAAGACCAACAACCAAGATTGCTCTACCCAGCAAAGCTGTCATTTAGAATCAAAGGACAGATAAAGAGCTTCCCAGACAAGAAAAAGCTAAAGGAGTTCATCATCACCAAACCAGTGTTATAAGAAATGTTAACTTCCAGTCAAGATGGTGGTGTAGACAGACATGGTTCAACTCTTCGTACACCCACATCAAAATTACAACTGAAATATAGAACAATCATCACTCAGAACCATCAGAAGTCAAGTTAAATGGAAGTCTGATAACTATGGAATTAAAGAAAACATGTCAATTCAGGCTGGTAGGAGGGGCACAGGTGTGGAAGGGGCTGGTACCTCACCCACATGTGGTGGATAAAATTTTGGGAGGAATATCTCAGGAATGAGGCATCCCAACCCCACACCCAGCCCCCCAGCCCAGGGTTCCAGTGCCAGGAAGATAAGTTCCCACAACTTCCGGCTGCAAAAAACACAGGGGATTGAGTCAGCGAAAGAAACTTCTGCAGCCCCAAGTTCCTCTTAAAGAACCCACACATGAGCTTGCCTGCTCAGAATCATTCCATCTGAGCTCCAGCACTGGGATAACAGCTTGAAATGCATCAGTGGTATACAGAGACTGAAGTATCTGGCATCAAGGCAAGAAGAGACAATTGTCCCTTTTCTAAACCCTCCCCCCACAAAGTCAAAAAGCTGGTGCCATATCTGAGACTCCATCAACCTGGCTAACACTGTTTGACCTGCCTTGGAGATCCCCAGAAACTCTGCCCTACCCAACTTACTGCCCAAGGCAAGCTGCTTTTCCATATGAATGGCATATCTTGGGTCAGGCTTCACAACTTCCTAAATCCTTTCAAACAAGCAATGGCTAGCCTCAGTGAGTCTCAGGCAGCCCAGCAGCAGCCAGACTAGATTCACAGCTTGATTTAGCCTAGGAATCTCCAGCACAAATAACAGCCATCTCAGATGGCTTTTTAGGTCAGGCAGGGTGGCCCTAGGAAAAACACAGGTGGGGGCTGACCTAGGCCTGCACCACCCAGGAAACCCAGGGCCAGCACACCCAGAACAGCCACAGATCATGTCAGAGCACCACTACTCTTCCCCTGCAAAGGTTATCCTCCACGGAGGGTGGAGATTGGTGGTAAGTTGTCACAGACAATCCTTGCAGCTGACTGGCCCGGGTAAAGCCCTCCCACTGATCTGCCAACCATAATCAAGGCTCAACTACAAAAGCAGGGTATACTTAGCCTATAGATAGCACACCTTAAGTACTCAACTTGGGAGATAAGGGAGGCTGTGCCACTGGACCCTACAAGACATCTACTACATTAGGCCACACTACTAAGACACAGAGTCAAAGCAGCTCTACCTAATACACAGACACAAACACAGGAAGTCTGGCAGAACAACGAGATAAAGAAACGTGGCTCAAATGAAAGAACAGATCAAAACTCCATAAAAGAGCTAAGTGAAATGGAGATAAGCAATCTATCAGATGCAGACTTCAAAACACTGGTTATAAGGATGCTCAACAAACTCAGTGAGGACCTCAGCAGTATTAAGAAGATCTAGTCAGAAGTGAAGGATACACTATCGTGGCTAGTGTGGCTCAGTAGAAGGAGTGATGGCCTGAAAACCAAGGGTCACCAGTTCAATTCCCAGTCAGGACACATGCCTGGGTTGCAAACAAGGTCCCAAGTTGGCAGTGCATGACAGGCAACCGCACATTGATGTTTCTCTCCCTTTCTTTCTCCCTCCTTTGCCCTCTGTCTAAAAATAAAATAAATAAAATCTTTTAAAATTTTTAAAAAAAGAAATGAAGGATATACTAATTGAACTAAGAACAATTTACAGAGAAACAACAATAAAATGGATGAATCTGAGAATCAAATCAGTGATTTGGAGCATAGGAAGCAAAATACAACCATGCAGACAGAACATCAAGAAGAAAAAGGAATCCAACAAAATGAGAATAGTGTAAGCAGCCTCTGAGACAACTTCAAGGGGTCCAACATTTGCACCAGTGCCAGAAGAAGAGAAAAAGTAAGAAATTGGAAATCTATGTGAAAAAATAATGAAAGAGCCCTGGCTGGTGTGGCTCAGTGGATTGAGTGCCGGACTGCAAAGCAACGGGTGGATGGTTCGATTCCCAGTCAGGGCACATGCTTGGGTTATGGGCCAGGTCCCCAGTAAGGTACATGTGAGAGGTAACCACACATTGATGTTTCTCTCCCTCTCTTTCTCCTTCCCTTCCCCTCTCTCTAAAAATAAATAAATAAAATGTTTAAAAAATAATGAAAGAAAATTTCCCTGATTTGGCAAAAGAAATAGACATACAATTCCAGGAAACACACACAGTCCCAAATAAGATGATACAAAATGGCTTGCTCCAAGACACATCATAACTAAAATACCAAAGGTTAAAGATAAAGAGAGAATCTTAAAAGCAGGAAGAAAAAAAGCAGATAGTTACCTACAGGGGAGTTCCCATAAGACTGTCATATGATTTCTCAAAAGAAACTTTGTAGGCAAGAAGGGATTGACAAGAAATATTCAAAGTCATGAAAAGCGGGGAACTACAGGCAAGATTGCTCTACCCAGCAAAGCTATAATTTAGAATCAAAGGGTAGATAAAGAGCTTCCCAGACATGAAAAAACTAAAGGAGTTCATCATCACCAAATCATCATTATATGAAATGTTAAAGGACTTACTTAAGAAAAAGAAGATCAAAACTATGAACAATTAAATGGCAAAAAATACAAATCTATTAACATTGAATCTAAAAAAGCAACTAAGCAAACTAGAAAAACAGACAGAATCATGGATACGGAGAGCCTTTTGATGGTTGCAAAGTGTGAGGGGGGAGGGGGGAATGAGTGAAGAGCTGAGGGGATTAAGAAGTACAAATAGACAGTTACAAAATAGCCATAGGGATGTAAAGAACAGTATAGGAAATGGAATAGCCAAAAAACTTACGCATGACCCATGGACATGAACAATAGTGGGGGGTTTGCCTGAGGGAGTGGGGACTGCTGGGTAGAGGCAGGATAAGCAGGGAAAATTAAGACAACTGGAATAGCATACTCAATAAAATATACTTTAAAAAAAATGTTAAAGGGTCTTCTTTAAGAAGAAGAGAAGAGCATTTGTTGCCAGTAGAGTTACTCATTACTTTAAGAGAAAATTCACTCTATTTCCATGAACAGAGATTTTATTCACATAGAAGGAAATCTATCAATTATAGATTTTAAAGCATGAAATTCATGTCAAAATATCTAGAAATACTGATGTGCCTGATCAGGAATGATGCTTTCCTAGAGTCAGAAGACCATCATATTCAAATTTCACTTCTTTAAAAATAGCTGTAAATTTGTAAAAACAACACCTCCTGTTTATTAATACCAGCTTTATTTATACTATGTGTGCTTCGCCTGGATGGAATACTCAAAATTTTGCAAGCTAGTCTGTGAATGAATACTTAAAAAATAGTCATCACTAATCATATGAACTCACTTCAGGGAATTTCCATTTCATAGAAAAGTGTATCACAGATGTGTTTTATAAGTTATTTCTCCCCAAGTCATTGGTAGAAAAGGAAAATTCAGATTCCTGACTTGCCATCTCAGAACTCCATGTCTTGTCTGACAGCAGAGGTCTTAGGGGTAGAAGCCCTGCAAATATTTTCTCACTTTTAACCTCTAGACAAGGAGCAGCAAAGGTTGTCAGGGATGGGCAGGTGAGCAAATATGCTCTGAGGATCCAGAAATCTGGGTCAAAGCATAGACAAAAATCTTCCACAAACTGTTTCTTAAGAAACGATGACAGACACAGCATGGATGGACATCTTGTAATACAATACAATGCTGTCACTTACTATGACAAGACCAAGGGGTGATTAGTATTACTTACATTTCTCTAATGCTACCCGGCCTGAAGCCCATGGCCCTTCATGGTGGTATTGGGTCCCTGTCTGCAGAGAACCCAAATAAAAGTCCAATTCATACGCAGTGCAATGGACATAAGGCACATCCATTTCAGAAGGGCAACTTCTGTCCTAAGGCCATAATTAACCTAAACTACTAATAGCCATTTTTACTGGTTTCTAAAATAGAACACGTTAGATTTAGCTACTATTGGATTTTTCACAAAACGTTTTGGTTTAGAGCTAGATTAAAAGGTAGAGTTAAATGGACATGATACATTGTTTAGGAGTACTTTTACTTTGGAGTGATCTGTATTTTTGTAACCAGTTTTTACTGACAGAGCCACAGAATGACAGTGTGGTTTAAAATTGCTTACAAAGCACAATGTATTCATGAAAAAAAAGTTATAGAAATGCTCTTTCTTTGCCATTATTTTCATTTTCTCCAAATAGCGGATGTGACGCTGAGGTAAAAGGGTGGGTTATTCTTTCATACTTCTTTTTTTAAATCAAAACGATGCCTATACAGCATCTCTCAAAGAATATTAGTGGTAAGTAACCTATTTACATCAAGAATCTTTCTTGCCACTCCTATACAACGTCTGGAATTGATGCCACCTCACCCTGTAACCCAGCCCTTGGACCCAAGGCTTTGGTTCAGTCCTTGTCCATTTCGGTGCAGAGAGAGAGTGTGTTGTGAGTGAGGTGGTTCCTTTGCAGTCTGTGTTAGTTTCCCATTGCTACTGCCACAAATTAGCACATGCTGAGTGGCTTGAAACAATACAAATGTATTATCTCACAGTTTTGGACATCAGAAATCTGAAATGGTCTCACCGGTCTGAAGTGAGGATGTAGATAGGGATGTATTCCTTTCTGGAAACTCTAGAGTAGAATCTGCTTTTTTGTTTGTTCTGTTTGTGATTTTTTTTTTTTTTTTTTTTTTTTTTTTTTTTTTTTTTTTTTTTTTTTTTTTTTTTTTTTTTTTTTTTTTTTTTTTTTTTTTTTTTTTTTTTTTTTTTTTTTTTTTTTTTTTTTTTTTTTTTTTTT